>JAWPHD010018543.1:0-39437 GCA_037043455.1 Cyrtodaria siliqua | reverse complement strand
ATTGATTGCTACCTTCATGGCCCTTTAGCCCCCGGTTGAGCATCAAAAAGATGACATGCATATGGCGGGTGGACATGCTAATTTTACTGTCATAATTCCCAGTCCAGCGGCAGTATGGTCCCAGAATCTAACAAATTCTACGACCCGAAGAGCGAAATAACAAAATAAAATTTAGTTGGGAGCAGCGGTTATGAAGCCTGCGCATCACAGGTAACAGTCAATAATACTAAATTAAAAAGCAGACAACATATCCTATGGGTGTATTAAACAATACCCAGAGCATTATCGTGCCGGATAAAGGAGCCACCGAATCGAAATTAAGTAAGAAGAACATAAACATTTAAAATATGTACCACCAGATATCTAAATATAAGTTTCGGGCTCAGCTATTTCCAAAGATCGAATGTATAACAGTCCTGTAGAGCGGGGAGACCGTTTTACTGCTGCCACACTGCACAAGCAACGCTACTTGTGCTATACACTCAAGTGATATGAAAAACGCAACACGGGAATTTCCCGCTATATATTGTTATACTGGCACACTTAGTTGCACATAATATTCCAAAGAAATCCCAAGATGTTTTTTTAAAAAAAGTACAGTTAACTAGAGAAAGGACACAACTGTGATGTTGTAGACTGTTTTATCACACTACACTTTGTAACAAGAACTTCATCAGTGTTGAAGTTGCTCTTCGAAAATTGAGCTAGTTCAGTACTGTATTTAACGTAAATAGTTTGCAAAATTTTGCATCCTAAGTTTGCTCACATGATTGAGCCAACTGCGTACTTGTGAATAATGAAACATTGCAGGAATACTATTAGCTGTATTATTTGTTGTTTTAGTATTTTTCCAAAAGAAAGGTCTTACGTAGCCATGTACCATTCGATTAAAAGCAGCATATTGTACATACAATATATAGCGGAAATTTTCGTGTTGCGTTTTCATATCACTTGAGTGTATGAAATAGTATGAGAGTGGGACATTTGGACACGGTCGAACACGATAAATACGAAATATTTAAGATAATCTTTTAAAGTTTGGTATGAAGACTATGTTCTACCTTAAGTGAGTGTAAACATCACGACTCTTTCCAATTAAAACACTCTGCAAAGTAATGTCAATGAAAACTCCTTTTCTAGAAAAGGCTGGTACTAATCTAATATGTTTAGTAACATCAAAAGGTAGAAGTTGAGTTGTAGGTGTGGAGAGGTGAACTTGCTTGCTTGCCAAATCTAATTATTCATCTTCAGTCAACTCTCCTGTCTTTTTCTTTTTGTAATTGCATTTTTCTAATTTCAATTTCTTTTTTCCTTCATTGCATTTCTATTTCATTTTTTCTAATTTATTTAATTTCTGTTTTGTAATATATTTCTTTTAATTTATTCACACTCTGTGACTACTAAAAGAGATAATGCACTTCCATTAACATTTATTCTTCACCATATATTTTAGCAAAATATTTTTAATGTCAGATTTTATCATATATGTTTTAACTTCTTTTAATTCAAAATTTTGTGGCAAGCAGGAGCAAATCGTCCTTTTCCAGTCATTAAACCTCTTCTTGGGTAGGGCGTAGCAACACATATTTCAGGCTCGAGCACCATTTGATTGATGTCCACTTTAACTTCTTGTAGTATTAACAATTTTCGAATACTTTTGTACTTTTATTAATTTTTAATATCAAAAATGTTTCAATCCCGGTTGAGCCCCTAATTTCTGTGCAAGTAAAACCAGCAAAAACTAATTTAAAAAATATAGTCAACAAATGTATTAAAAAGGTCGACGCAGGTCGTACAGTAGCATATGAAAACTCCGTCAGAAAAGTTAGGGATCATTGTCATATAACTGGAAAGTATAGAGGAAGCGCTCACGACATATGTAATAATTAATTTCAGGCTTGACTAAAAAAATACCTGGTGTGTTTCATAACTTGATGTAGGATATTGATTCTCACTTTATATGCAACACATTGGAAAGTTTGAAAACACAATAAATGTTATACCAAAATAACATGGAAAGGGAACAATGGCGTTGATGTTAGGACCAAGTTTGGTGTTATTGACAATATTCCAGTTTATGTTCCCTTTTCATTAGAAAATTTAGTAAAAACATCCTCCGTTTCAATACACCTCGCAATAATACTTTGATGGTAAGTAGAATTAATAAAAAGAAAAGGTGATCCTTATGATCATGATATGACAATGAACAGATCTTAACGTTTATAAGGAAACTAAATTACACAGTAAAAATAGCTTTTATTCTCAATGTAAATGAGAGCACAATTCAGATGCAGATTATGAGCACGCTAAACAAATATGGAAAATGATTCATGATTAAGAAATATGAGAATATCATGATCCGTACCTTAAGACTGATGTGCTGCTGCCTTGAAAACTTAGAAAAATGTGTATTTGAGTATTACAAATTAGATCTGGCCATAACTTTAATAGTCCTGGTTTAGCCGGGATGCATGTTTAAAAAGGACTCGAATTAAGCATGATTAATCACTGATATTGATCAATATTGTATGTGGAAAAAGAATTAAGAGGCGGTACGAGTTATATTGCAAACAGATATTCAAAGTCCAACAATAATATATGAAAAACTATGGAAAAAGAAAAAGAAAGCAGGTACATAACATAATCCTTGATGCTAATAACGTGTATGGGTGGGTCATGTGCCAACCGTTGCCATACTGGTAATTTTTAAGTGGGCTAATAAGATCGAAAAGAGGAAATCAAATTATATTGTTGAGTGTGATCTTGTGAGTATCCTGGAAAAACAGCACAACTGCAATAAAGACTATCCACTTGCTCCGGAGAGTTTAAATATAAAAAGATAAATGGTTGTCAGATTATTGTAAAAACTTGAGAAAAAGTTTAATTTGGGGACCTTGCAAGGTTAATAAACTTGTTCACGATGTGAAATAAAAAGAAAGTATGTCGTACAATTTAGAACTTAGAATTGTAATAAAAAGCTTGGTATAAAGGTTACAAAAATACATCGAATACGACAGTTCGACGAATCAGAGTGGTTAAAGACATACACAGACTTTAATACTGCCAAGAGAACAGCTGGTAAAAATGCTTTTTAAAAGGTATTTTCAATCTGGATGACAATTCAGTTTTTGGTAAACTATGGAAAATTGAGAAAAAAGAATTAATTGTTAAATTACTCACGCCGAGGAGGCTATTTCTATTTAAATATGCAGCAAGACCATCATTTATTTCATGTAAAATTGTTTTAATGAAAATTTATTTGCATAAACAGATAAAAGAACGATTAGTTTTAAATCGTCCTATTATGTTGGTATGTGTATTTTAGACTTGTCAAAATATTTGTTGTATGATTTTCATTACAACTATATAAAAACAAATATGATAAAAGAGCTTAATTGCTGTTTTACTGATACTGACTCGTTGTGCTACGAAATAAAAATAAAAGGCGAGTATGCAGACTTTTACAAGCATTAAAAACTTTTTTGATGATTGTGATTATGATCAAAAAAGTAAGCTTCATTTTAATGATAACAAGAGCCTAAAGAATTGCAGGGCAATCCGTTGTCCCCACCGGCCCATACAAACATTCTCAGACATTTTCTATGATGGAGGTCAAAGATAAGTCAAGGTCACAATGACCTTATTTTGATTGGCGACACACCGATATCCCAAGATGTATTTATATACCATGTTTGGTGTCTCTAAGTGTTATAGTATTGAAAATACGTCCGGACAAGCATTTTCTATGGACAGAGTTCACAGGGCAAGGTCACAATGACATTATTTTGGTACGCGACACACCACTATCCCCAAGATGTATTCACATACAAAGTTTGGTATCTCTAATGTGTTTATAGTATTGAGAATACGGCCCAGACAAGCATTTTTCTATGACAGAGGTCACAGGTCAAGGTCACAATGGTCTATTTTGTACGCGACACACCGCTATCCCAAAGATGTATTCACATACCAAGTTTGGTATCTCTAAGTGTTATAGTATTGAAAAACGGGTCCGGTGACAAAGCTGTTTTTTCTATGACAGAGGTCACAGGTCAAGGTCACAATGACCTTTTTTTGGTACGCGACACACCTCTATCCCAAGATGTATTCAAATACCAAGTGTTGTATCTCTAAGTGTTAAAGTATTGAAAATACGGTCCGGGACAAGCATTTTCTATGACAGAGGTCACAGGTCAAGTTCAAGATCAAGTGACCTTTTTTGTACGCGACACACCGCTATCCCAAGATGTATCCACATACGAAGTTTGGTATCTCAAAGTCTTATTGTATTGAAAATATGACCCGAACAAGCATTTCGGAAGGACCGGACGGAAGGACGGGCGGACGGACAGGGTGCAAACCTATAGTCCACCCGGGACCGGTGGGGGGACTCATAAAAGGTTATTGGCAAGATGAAAGATGAAAACTTTGGTGTACCTTTTGTTGAAATTTGTTGGACTACGAAGTAAACTATAATCGTATATGTTAGATAATGATTGTTAGCGCAAAAATGCAAGGGTGTTAATAAGTGTGTTGTTTAAAAAAACTATAACGCATAATAACTACAAAAATATTTTACTCACAGCAACGGATAGCTCATCACGAGATGAAGTTATAAAGATCTAACAAACACAAGCTGAACAGTTATGTATAAACAAAAAAGAGATTGTCAGCTTATGATGATTGAAAAGTATCATACTAGATAATGGGCAAGATACATTAGCTGTATAACTAAATTCCATGTATGTACAGCGATAATGAAGGACTACTGTCTGGTTTCGTCTGACTTTGCTTATAATTTGCAATTGTTTTAGTTATTTACAAAAATTAATAGATAGTGAGGGTATGGGCAAATTTCTCCTTAGCGAGGGCGATTTAACTAAGGTTTAATAGATAGTGGGGGTATGGTAAAGATTTCCTAAGCGGTGGGCGATTAAGCAGTTTGTACAGTGTAAAAGGTGTCTGATATCAAATATGCCGTCACCATGTGTGCTTGCATTTTGTTGGGGCAGGCTGGAGACACTGATAACTGTTTGATTGTTTGTCAGCGAGGGAGGAAAACTGGCCCTATACCCTCACTATATATTCTACTGTGGGGGAAGTATAGGGTGTTGTGAGCAGAGAATATATAATATTAGGGGTTTGTGTGGGAAAGGTAGAGGGGGTTGGTTAGATCATATTGTGATAAGGGGTGTCGTGGAAGGAAGGGTTGTGTGTAGATCATATGGGATATGGGGTGTGGTTGGGTTGTGGGGATAGGAGATGGTGTTGTAGTAGTCATATGGTGATAAGGTGATGTGGTGGGAAACGGAGAGAGTTCTGTGTAGATCATATGGTGATAGGACAAGGGTTGTGTTTAGATCATATGTGATAAGGGGTCTTGTGGTGGAAATGAGAGGGTTGTGTGTAGATCATATGGTATAAGAGTGTGGTTGGGAAGGAAAAGGGTGTGTGTGTAGATTTTTATGGTGACAAGGTTTGTGAGGGGAAAGGAGAGGGTTGTGTTGTAGATCATATGGATGATTTAGGGTGTGGTTTGGGGAAGGATGGGATGTAATGTGTGTAGATCATATTGATATCAAGGGGTGAGTTGGGGAAGGAGAGAATTATATAATAATGAATGTTGTTTAACGGGATCAACAACACAGTACAGGTTATTTATGAGCCGCCCCAGAGAGAGGGGAAAGGATACATAGAAACCGGGACCTGCCTACTCTTATTATCGATTAGATTCCAATGATATCTTTTAAACGTGCTCGGAGATAGACCGATACACGGGACCGCCCGGCTTTCGTCCCCCCACCGGACGGACGAGGTTAAGGAAAAGTGTCTTGTCACATGAACACACGACGGAACTCATGAGCCACCACCGGGAAAGATTGAAGGTTGTATGTAGATCATATGGTTATAAGGGGTGTATGGAGGGGAGGAAAGGGTTGTGTGGAGACCATATGGTGATAATGGGAGTGTTTGAGGAGAGGAGGAATGTGTGTATAGAGGGTATGTTTGGGGAAGGAGAGGGTTGATAGCTAGATCAATATAGGAGATTAGGGTAAGAGGTTGGGGAGGAGAGGGTTGTGTATAGATCAGGAGTGTGATTGTGTGGAAGGTGAGGGTTGCGTGTAAATCATATGATATGGTTTGGGAAGGTGTGGGTTATGTGTAGATCATAATGGTGGTAAGGGGTGTGGTGGGTGACGGAAAGGGATGTGTGTAGGCATTATGGAGTAGTTAGGGAAGGAAAGGGTTGTGTGTAGATCATATGGTGACTAGGGGGATGTTTATGGGGAAGGGAGGGTTGTGTGTAGTCATTTGGAGTTTAAGGGGCGTGGGTTCGGAAGAGGGAAATGTAATTATACCATATGGGGATTAGGTGTGTTGTTGGAGAAGCCGGCTAATTTATATAAACTTAAAGGGATGGAAATAAGCATGTGCTTCTGTTTGAAGAATATCAGCACTGGATTGACTTGCTTGGCCATAAAGGAATGAATCCATAAAACTAACTTTCCTCTTGTTACCTGTTTATGAAAATTAACACAACACAAAATTATCTAGTCAGTTTTAAAAAAACAAAAATACACAGTGTAAAACTTATTGGACAGTATCATTTATAAATCTGTCGCCCATGGCTTTTCATCTGTTGAAAAGCCCGCCAATAACAGTAAAACGTGGACATGTCAATCAATCTATATAACATGTTCCAACGTGCAAGTGCTACATAGTTGGTATCTCGCGGTAAATGAAAATAGATATGCTGTAGTCATCATCTGATTATCATATGTTGAAAAACCACGTATGCTCAATTTATGAATTTGATATAAAACAAAACAGTGGTTGTTTTAATAAATCTGATTATAGAAAAAATATTCCGCTAGTTTTGCATTGCAAACTAAAGCATATAGTATCATTTTTCTACAATAATAAAGCATATGTCAAAACGTGATTCATTTAAGTGATATGATATGAGATTGCTTTTTTGTGTGGTATATAACATAATAATAAGTGCATAAAAATGTATATTATCAACTTCCACAACAAAAAAACATAACGTTAAATTGTTGTATTAGTAATGGATATGGTATGCTTAACATAGCATGTTATTTACTTTAGTATGATATATAACATAAAAGCAGACGTCGGTTCTCACTATTATATAACACTTAGTGTTTTATGGTTTTAAATTACGAGCACATGCAATATGTACATGTAACATGCTTTGTATTTTTCATTGTTTGTTTTTTCACAATTATTATTTAAGTTTTCATGTTTGCAGATTAAAAAGAAATGTGCAAATATTACAGAAGCTCTCTTCTTCTTCTTCTTCTTCTTCTCTTCTTTTCTACTTTTTCTTCTTTTTCTTCTTTTCTTCTTCTTCTTCTTCTTCTTCTTCTTCTTCTTCTTCTTCTTCTTCTTCTTCTTCTTCTTCTTCTTCTTCTTTCTTCTTCTACTTCTTCTTCTTCTTCTTCTTCTTCTTCTTTTTCATTTCTCTTTTTCTTCTTCTTCTTTTTCTTCTTCTCTTCTTCTTCTTCTTCTTCTTCTTCTTCTTTTTTTCTTCTTCTTCTCCTTCTCTGCTTCTTTTTCTTCCTCTTCTTCTTCTTCTTCATCATCTTCTTTTTTCTTCTTCTTTTCTTCTTTTTTCTTTTTCTTCTCTTCTTTCTTCTTAGTCGGATATTTCGGATTTGGATTATTGCAACCAGTATGTGTTAAATGAAAAATTAGCTGTTCTCTTTTTTTTCGTTTTTATTTTATGTTTTTTTGTTTTATTTATCTTTTTTCTGCTATACTTGATTTTTTCGATTTTTTATCATTTTTGCCGTTTTACACTTAAATACGAAATATTAACACATATAAGTAGATGGTTGTCATTGTAAAATATGTATCTCATGAATGTTAACATTGCAATTACGTATGTTATACACATTTAGTTATATTTAAGTACTGTACGGAGACCCTTGATTACGTCTCAATCCTTTTTATTGAATGTTTTTGTTCAGACAAATCAGTTCTTTCTATCTCCAGTCTTTTTTTAAAATGTGGCGTGCTTTTCCCTGTTCAATCCATCATCAACTGTCTTTTTAAAAAAATGACATCAAGATATGTTCACTAAACGTTCGAGGTCTTGGAATACACTAAAACGAAAACAAGTGTTTGAATGGCTGAAATCTCAATCTTATTCGATTTGCCTCTGCAGGAGACACACTCTACTGAGAGAAATGGAAACATGAATGGGGAAACGATATATACTTAAGCGGAAATAGTAGTAATAGTGAAGGTGTCGGTATTCTTTTAAACCAAAGTCAGAATGTTGAATTTATTTCCTATTCAGATATAGTAGTAGGTCGATTACAGGCTTTACATTTAAAAATTAGTGAACAAAAACATTGTTATAATAAACATCTATGGTACAAATATGGACGACCCCACTGTAATAGAAAAACTAGATAACTTTATTTTGAATAATGATGAAAATAACGTTATAATAGGTGGAGATTTTAATACAGTTCTAGATCATAAATTAGATAAGAAAAATTAGCGATCACAATAAATGTAGATTAAAGTTGCAAAGACTAATGGATACACATAGTTTTTCGGATATTTGGAGATTACACAATCCTACAAAACGCCAATATACATGGCATTCAAATAACAGACCACCAATATTTTGCCGTCTTGATTATTTTCTAATTTCAGACAGTCTTGTTAAAAATGTTTCGCTAAGCCAAATAAAGACAGGTTTTAAAACAGATCACTCAATTTTACAATTTCTTTAGATTTAGCAAGCAATCCAAAAGGTCCTGGATATTTCAAATTAAATAAAAGCATATTATTACAAACAGAATACCAAGAAAGCATCCGTAAAGCATTACGCGAAATAGCTGGCTTAAATAATAATGCAATTCCAAGTACTCTCTGGGAAATCTTAAAAGGAACAATTAGAAATGAAACTATAAAGTATACATCTGCAAAAAAGAAAAAAAGACTTATTAACTGAAAAAAAAATGGCATCGGATATAAAAGACATAGAGTCAAAATTTGAATAGACGTCGAATGAAACGGAGTTACACACATTAAAAGTGGAATATGAGGCGTATAAAAATGAACTCGAAAAAATACTAGAGAATAGATTAAACGGCTTTATTTTGCGTTTAAAATCAGAAAAGGTTGAAAATGATGAAAGAAATACTAAATATTTTTCAAAACGAAAAAGGCTGAAAGCAAAACAATAAATAGGTTAAAAGTTAAAGAAAACATTGTTTCAAACACAAAAGATATTTTAAAAGCTCTCAACGAATATTATTCAAAATTATACACAGAAACAAAACAAATATCATCGGATAAAGATTTCTAGAATGATTCTATTCCAAAACTTAACGAAACTGAAAAACAAAAATGTGAAGGAGTTTTAACGGAGTTTGAATGGGCTGCGGCTTTAAAGGAAATGAAAAACGAAAAAAGTCCTGGTTCTGACGGATTAACCACTGAATTTTACAAAATATTTTGGAACGATATCAAATGTTTTCTCATTAATTCACTTAACTATTCTTTTAGATGTGCACATCTAAATGAACTTCAAAAACAAAGCTATATAACACTGATTCCAAAATCTGGAAAAGATACAACATTTTTAGAAAACTGGCGCCCAATTAGTCTACTTAATACAGATTATAAAATCGCTACAAAAGCTATTGCAAATAGGGTAAAACGCGTCATATTAACAATAATAGATAGCTCTCAAACTGGCTTCTTAAAAGGAAGATATATTGGAGAAAAAATACGTCTTTTATTTGAAGTTTTAGATCATGTTGAAGAACACAATGTTCCAGGTCTGCTATTATTTTCCGATTTCGAGAAAGCATTTGATAGCATAAATCATATGTTTTTAATTAATACCTTAAGACATTTTAATTTTGGAGATAATTTTATTAAATGGATAGCTCTATTTTACAACGACGCTAAAAGTAGTTCATTTATAATGGGCACATAACAGATTTTTTCTCGATTAAACGAGGGGTTCGACAGGGATGCCCACTATCACCGTATCTGTTTATTATATGTATAGAATTGCTCTCATTTGAAATAAAAAACAATAAGGATATAAAAGGCATTACTGTAGCAGACATTGAGATTAAAAACACATTATTTGCGGATGATGCAACTTCCTTAACTGATGGATCAAAACAGTCATTTGAGAAACTAATTCATACTTTGGATTCTTTTGGAAATATATCTGAGTTATATTAAGAGTAGGTACAATGAAAAACAGTCAAATACAATTTTTAGAAAATCGAAAGTTTACATGGTCATCAGAAAAAGCAAAAGCTCTTGGAATGGTTTTCAATACAAACAAGATTGATGTTTTTAAACTTAATCTGGAACCTAAACTAGAACAGTTCAAAAATTGTTTAAAAAGTTGGCAGCATAGAAAACTAACCCTACTTGGAAAAATTACTGTTTTAAAAACTTTTGCTCTTCCAAAGTTAACATATCCACTAACCGTCCTACCCGATCCACCAAACGAAACAATTAAAGAAATAAACGATGTTATGTTCAAATTTCAAGCAAAATTAAAAAAGCCACAATTATACAAGATTACGAGAATGGGGGTATTAAAATGATTGATATACAGAAATTTATATACTCTCTTCAAGCCAGCTGGATAAAAAGGTTAATGGACAATACAGCCGGTCAATGGAAACAAATATATTTATTTGAATTAGAAAAATATGGAGGAAATACAATTTTTTGAATGCAACATTGATGAAAACGATATCAAAAAAATGTTCGAAAAAACAAACTTTTTTTACAAAATATACTTAGTGCATGGGAAAAAATAACACGCTGAAGTTAAAACAGTAAGCAAAAGTATAATATGGCATAACTCGAACATAAAAGTAAACGGCAAACCAATATATCATAGAGACTGGCTTTATAAGGGTATAAAATATTTTGAACACATATATGATTATAGACGCAAACAATTTTATAATTTTGAATTTTTTGCTTACCTATATGACATACCACAGAAAGATTTTCTCAAGTATACATAATTTATATCATATATTCCCCAAAATTTCAAAAATAAAATAAAAAACGAACAAATCAATACACAAAACGTTACACCAAATATTTTAGAAAAACTTCAAAAATCCAATTATACAAACAAATGTTTGTACAATCATCAATTACGAAACGAGATTAACAATGATATTATACAACAACACAGTTGGGAACAAGAGTTTCAAAACGTTAATCCTTTTTTTTATTTAAGAACCAACAACTTTATTCACAACAAATTGTATTAATGGAACACTGTATAGATAATTTTGTTACATATATATGTGGAAGATTCCAGCTCTTTTTTCTTCTTTCAACAAAACGAGAAATAGAGCCATTATTAGTAGTCAATTTTAGATAAAATAATATACAAGCATAGGCACATTCAAATGAGTAAAAAATGAAAATACATAATGCGATGGGTATTGTGTATTTTTTGTTGTTGTTGTTGTTTTGGTATTGTTTGTTGTTGTTGCTGTATTTCTCTCTTTTAGTATGAATGGTAAAAATATAATCCATTTAAAAAAAAAACATGATCGGGAAGAAATCTTCCACAAAAACCGAAAACATCGTATTACACTTTATTATATATGTTTTAAATCAAAATGTATATATAAACCATGTATGAAAATAATGTTGAAAATAAAGATATTATATTATAAAAAAAAAAAAGAGAAGGAGAGGGTTGTATGTAGATAATATGGTGATAAGGGGTGTGATGGGGGAAGGGGAGGGTTGTGTGTAGATCATACGGTGTGGTTGGGGAAGGAGAGTGTTGTGTATAGATCCTATGGTGATAAGGGATGTGGTGGGGAAGGAGAGGGTTGTGTGTAGATCATATGGTGTGGCTAGGGAAGGAGAGGGTTATGTATAGAGCTGCAATAATAACGCAAAAAAAACGTATTGCGATATATTGCAATATTCTGAACCGCATTGCAATGCTATGCAACACCTTTGAAAACTGCTAAGATCCAAGCCTTTGTTGTTATGTTTTTGTTTTGATAGGAATTGGCATATAGTTAGTAAGAACAGTTAACATGAAAATAATATGTATTAACAAGATCAAACACTTGAAAAAAAAGTGAAAGAACTTTTGATCGAGAAGTGGCTGACTTAGTCCATGTTTTTCACGAAAACAGGGACTGTAAATAGAATTTAGAAATATCAGGGGCCTATATTTCAATTTTCACCCCAGGAAATATATATTGTATATACATGTATGTATATTAAAACATCCTAATGAAAATAAACAATTCTGAAACAAGGCCTGATCGCTGGCAGAACAAGGTTGACTGGTGTGTTTTCCATTTTGTTTTTCCATGGGATGCGTTTTTAGAGAGAATGGAATAAGGAAGAGTTTTATTAGGCACCAATTTTCAGGGAAGATATTTAAAAAGAAATCTACAGGCTACGGGTTATTTCGTAGATTATCTAGGTGGACGCTTTTGTCAGTTTATATTTTTATTTTTTCTACTGTTGTTTAATCCGGGGAGAGGTGTGTATTTTTTAAAATTGTTTTAGTTGGAGGAGGTAAGAAATGTATTTCCAGAATATCTAGGGTGCTATTCTAGGTTGCTATTCTATTGTAGGTGTTCCAGGTTGCAGTATCTGAAGGAAAGCTTTTCCATTTTTATTTTAATACATGGGAGTATTCTTGGCTTAAAGACCTACAAGCCCCACCCCACACCCATACCCAACCCCACCCACCCTGCCGACTCAACCTCCCCTCGCACACTGGATAATATACAATACGCGTCTAAAACAAAAACTGTGCATAGTGTGTGCTCAAGTAGCAAAGTATCCAAGTAAGATATAATCCTCAAAATCCACATGAAATATTAGCAGGTATTAACAATTACTGGGAGTCTCCGAAAATGCACCACTGAGGGCGTAGCTGACCGATTTAAAAAGAAAAAAGAAAAGAAACTCGAGCGTCATATATAACCTACATGTGTTGAAATAGACGTTAAACACCATACAAACAAAATGTAGGCCCAATAATATTAATAATAATGATTTCTTTTATTTTGAGGATTTTGTGTCCGCAGATTCCAGTTCCTATGGGGTATTGGGGTACATGCTCTCTCAGTTTAAAAAAAACAAACTTGGGGAGACATTTTTAGGAATAAACAGTTCTACATTATTCTGAGCGTTATTGCAAAATGTCTACTAAGGAATATTTGCCAACAACCTCTCCCCCCATCCCCAACTCACCTCCTTCCCCTTTCCCCTTCCATTTGCATGCTCTTTTAGCGTTTTTAGAAATGTCATATCATTGATAAAGTTATAGGATAATTAGTCATTACTGAGGGGATACATGCAAAACCTAATAAACACTTATCAAATATCCTCCACGTCCGTGTGGGGGTGGGGCAGCAACGGACGTACCCAGGAAAATTCGAAATTTATTGTTTAATTCCTATAAAATAGGAGCAACCAATATTGGTACTATACCGGGTTCTGTCCCGTTTAAGTCCGTACCCCGTTGTTGATCGCGTTATTGTTCTAACTGTTCTAATTGGTTTGGGAGTGAGAAGGTCCAGAGGGTGTTTTCGAGAAATGTTATCCAGGAGGGGCGAGGTATTTCGAGATTGTCCAGGGGATTTGGGTATTGTTAAGAAATATTTTCTATGGGAGGCCAGTTTTAGGTGACCGAATGAGGTAACGGAGCGGGAAGGGATTGTGTGGGTTAGGGGTGGCGGGTAAAAGAAAAACATCCAGGGAGGTATTTTGAAGACGTTCGGGGTTTCCTCCGCATCGCCCTCTACCCTCCCCCAACCCCGACCCCAGTGATAAGTTTTACCACAGGCATTCATTACATACCCAACCCTCACACACACACCCCGACCCCCAGTCACGCATGTTTTACCACAGGTATTCATTACATACCACCACCACCCCCTCAGACACACACACCCCGACACCCAGTGACACATGTTGTACCACAGGCATTCATTACATACCACCCCATCCCCATCACACACACACCCCGACCCCCAGTGACACATGTTTTACCACAGGCATTCATTACATACCACCCCCCCCCCCCACACACACACACACCTCGACCCCCAGTGATACATGTTTTATCACAGGCATTCATTACATACCACCCCCACACCCTCACACACACACCCCTACCCCCAGTGACACATGTTTTATCACAGGCATGCATTACATACCAACCCCACCCCCTCACACACACACCCCGACCCCCAGTGACACATGTTTTACAACAGGCATTCATTACATACCACCCCCATCCCCTCACAAACACACACCCCGACACCCAGTGACGCATGTTTTACCACAGGCTTTCATAACATACCACCCCCACCCTCTGACACACACACCCGACCCCCAGTGACGCATGTTTTAACACGGCATTCATTACATACCACCCCCACCTCCTCACTCACACACCCCGACCCCCAGTGACACATATTTTACCACAAACATTCATTATATACCACCCCCCGCCCCCTCACACACACACCCCGACCCCCAGTGACACATGTTTTACCACAGGCATTCATTACATACCACCGCCACCCCCTCACACACACACACCCAGACCCCCAGTGACACATGTTTTACCACAGGCATTCATTACATACCACCCCCACCCCCTCACACACACACCCCGACCCCCAGTGACGCATGTTTTACCACAGGCATTCATTACATACCACCCCACCCCCTCACACACACCCCGACCCCCAGTGACGCATGTTTTACAACAGACATTCATTACATACCACCCCCACCCCCTTTCACACACACCCGACCCGCAGTGACGCATGTTTTACCACAGGCATTCATTACATACCACACCCACCACCTCTCACACACACCCGACCCCAAGTGACGCATGTTTTACCACAGGCTTTCATAACATACCACCCCCACCCTCTGACACACACACCCGACCCCCAGTGACGCATGTTTTAACACGGCATTCATTACATACCACCCCCACCTCCTCACTCACACACCCCGACCCCCAGTGACACATATATTACCACAGACATTCATTATATACCACCACCGCCCCCTCACACACACACCCCGACCCCCAGTGACACATGTTTTACCACAGGCATTCATTACATACCACCGCCAACCCCTCACACACACACACCCAGACCCCCAGTGACACATGTTTTACCACAGGCATTCATTACATACCACCCCCACCCCCTCACACACACACCCCGACCCCCAGGGACGCATGTGTTTTACCACAGGCATTCATTACATACCACCCCACCCCCTCACACACACATCCCGACCCCCAGTGACACATGTTTTACCACAGACATTCATTACATACCACCCCCACCCCATTTCACACACACCCGACCCGCAGTGACGCATGTTTTACCACAGGCATTCATTACATACCACCCCCACCACCTCTCACACACACCCGACCCCCAGTGACGCATGTTTTACCACAGGCATTCATTACATACCACCCCACCCCACTCCCTCACACACATACCCCGATCGCCAGTGACACATGTTTTACCACAGGCATTCATTACATACCACCTCCACCATCTCACACACACACCCCGACCCCCAGTGACGCATGTTTTACCACAGGCATTCATTACATACCTCCCCAACCCCCTCACACACACACACCCGACCCCCAGTGACGCATGTTTTACCACAGGCATTCATTATATACCACCCCACCTCCTCACACACACACACACCCCGACCGCCAGTGACACATGTTTTTACCACAGGCATTCATTACATACCACCCCCGCTCCCTCACACACACACCCCGACCCCCAGTGACACATGTTTTACCACAGGCATTCATTACATACCACCCCCGCCCCCTCATACACACTCACCCCGACCCGCAGTGATACATGTTTTACCACAGGCATTCATTACATACCACCCCCTCACACACACATCCCGACCCCAAGTGACACATGTTTTACCACAGGCATTCATTACATACCACCCCCAACCCCTCACACACACACCCCGACCCCCAGTGACACATGTTTTTACCACATGCATTCATTACATACCACCCCACCCTCTCACACACACACACCGACACCCATCGACACATGTTTTACCACAGGCATTCATTACATACCACCCCCGCCCCCCTCACACACACACCCCGCCCCCCAATGACACATGTTTTACCACAGGCATTCATTACATACCACCCCCTCACACACAAACCCCGACCCCCAGTGACACATGTTTTACCACAGGCATTCATTACATACCATCCCCACCCCCTCACACACACACCCCGACCCCCAGTGACGCATGTTTTACCACAGGCATTCATTACATACCTACCCCGCCCCCTCACACACATACCCACCCCGACCCCCAGTGACATATGTTTTACCACAGGCATTCATTATATACCAACCCCATCCCCTCACACACACACACCGACCCCTAGTGTCACATGTTTTACCACAGGCATTCATAACATACCATCCCCATCCCCTCACACACACACACCCCGACCCCTAGTGACGCATGTTTTACCACAGGCTTTCATAACATACCACCCTCACCCTCTGACACACACACCCGACCCTCAGTGACACATGTTTTAACACAGGCATTCATTACATACCACCCCAACCTCCTCACACACACACCCCGACCCCCAGTGACACATGTTTTACCACTGGCATTCATTACATACCACCGCCACCCTCTCACACACACACACAGACACACAGACCCCCAGTGACACATTTTTTACAACAGGCATTCATTACATACCACCCCCACCCCCTCACACACACCCCCCGACCCCCAGTGACGCATGTTTTACCACAGGCATTCATTACATACCACCCCACCCCTCACACACACACCCCGACCCCCAGTGACACATGTTTTACCACAGGCATTCATTACATACCACCCCAACCCCTTTCACACACACCCGACCCGCAGTGACGCATGTTTTACCACAGGCATTCATTACATACCACCCCCACCACCTCTCACACACACCCGACCCCCCAATGACGCATTGTTTTACCACAGGCATTCATTACATACCACCCCACTCCCTCACACACATACCCCGACCGCCAGTGACACATGTTTTACCACAGGCATTCATTACATACCAGCTCCACCCCCTCACACACACACCCCGACCCCCAGTGAAGCATGTTTTACCACAGGCATTCATTACATACCACCCCATCCCCTCACACTCATACACACACCCCGACCGCCAGTGACACATGTTTTTACCACAGGCATTCATTACACACCACCCCTGCTCCCTCATACACGAACCCCGACCCACAGTGACACATGTTTTACCACAGGCATTCATTACATACAAACCCCGCCCCCTCACACACACACCCGACCCCAAGTGATACATGTTTTACCACAGGCATTCATTACATACCACCCCCATCCCCTCACACACACACACCTCGACCCCTAGTGACGCATGTTTTACCACAGGCTTTCATTACATACCACCCCCACCCTCTCACACACACTCCCGACCCCCAGTGACGCATGTTTTAACACAGGCATTCATTACATACCACCTCCACCTCCTCACACACACACCCCGACCCCCAGTGACAAATGTTTTACCACAGGCATTCATTACATACTACACCCGCCCCCTCATACACACACCCCGACCCCCAGTGACACATATTTTACCACATGCATTCATTACATACCACTGCCACCCCCTCACACACACACACCCCGACCCCCAGTGACACATGTTTTACCACAGGCATTCATTACATACAACCCCCACCCCCTCACACACACCCGACCCCCAGTGACGCATGCTTTTACCACAGGCATTCATTGCATACCACCCCCACCACCTTTCACACACACCCGACCCGACCCGCAGTGATGCATGTTTTACCACAGGCATTCATTACATAACCCCCGCCCCCTCACACACACACCCCTACCCCAAGTGACACATGTTTTACCACAGGCATTCATTACATACCACCCCCACCCCCTCACACACACACCCCGACCCCAGTGACGCATGTTTTACCACAGGCATTCATTACATACCACCCGCACCCCCTCTCACACACACCCGACCCCTAGTGACGCATGTTTTACGACAGGCATTCATTACATACCACCCCACCCCTCACACACACACCCCGACCGCCAGTGACTCATGTTTTACCACAGGCATTCATTACATACCACCCCCACCCCTCACACACACACACCGACCCCCCAGTGACGCATGTTTTACCACAGGCTTTCATTACATACCACCCCACCCCCTCACACACACACCCCGACCCCAAGGGACAGATGTTTTACGACAGGCATTCATTACATACCACCTCCGCCTCCTCACACACACACTCCGACCCCCAATGTCACATATTTTACCACAGGCATTCATTACATACCACGCCCAACCCCTCACACACACACCCCAACCCCCAATGACACATGTTTTACCACAGGCATTCATTACATACCACCCCCACCCCACCCCTCACTCACACACCCCGACCACCAGTGACACATGTTTTACCACAGGCATTCATTACATACCACCCCCACCCCCTCACACACACACCCCGACCCCAGTGACGCATGTTTTACCACAATAATTCATTACATACCACCCCACCCCCTCGCACACACACCCCGACCCCCAGTGACGCATGTTTTACCACAGGCAATCGATACATACCACCCCCACCCCCTCACACACACACCCCGACCCCAGTGACGCATGGTTTACCACAGGCATTCATTACACCCCCCTCCCCCCCCACACACACACCCCGACCCACCAGTGATGCATGTTTTACCACAGGCTTTCATTACATACCACCCCCGCCCCCTCACACACACACCCCGACCCCCAGTGAGACATGTTTTACCACAGGCATTCATTACATACCACCCCCGCCCCCTCTCACACACACCCCGACACCCAGTGACACATGTTTTACCATAGGCATTCATTACATACAACCCCCTCACACACACACCCCGACCCCCATTAACACATGTTTTACCACAGGCATTCATTACATACCCATTCCCCCACCCACTCAGACACACACCCCGACCCACAGTGACACATGATTTACCACAGGCATTCATTACGATAATATAGATGGATAGAGAGAATAGCCCTGTAATTTAACCCTAAAATTTAACCGAGGCAAATATAGAAGTCGTACATACTGGCCCGTAGCCAGCCCTGAGATTTAACCGAGGCAAATACCTTTAAAAAGAGGTCTGGTGGCATTCACACACACCCAACCTACCCACCCCCATCCCCACCGGGTGATGACCGTAACCTTGCATATTTTACAAAATGCAACATTGCCTAAATCTACTATTTTAGCGCCTTTTTAAGCACAAAGTGATCCCAAAAACATGTTTTAACATTTCTCAATCAATTGAACCGGCCATGCGCGTCTGAGTGCGTGGTACCCAGCACTACATATGCGCCCATTACGATAGGCGAACACCAGATACTATTGGAAGTGCGTTTTTTGATGACACATTTACGATTGTATTTCAAACACGGGATCCATACAAAGTTAAAAATAAATCTTAGTCACAGATTACGATTTACGTTCATAATCAAAACACAATGTATTATGTTGAGGTCTGTATAACAATACACAGATACACAGCACTTGTGATACGGAATATGGTGGGACTGAGAGGGGTTCGAGTGCAGACCATGTTGTAATAAGAGGAAGTGACGGGGTCTAAATGCAGATCATATAAGGGTTATTATGTGGTGGGGAAGAAGAGTTGATCATATGGTGATAAGTGGAAGTGATAAGAATGAGAGGGGTCTAAGTGCAGATCATATAAGGGTTATTATGTGGTGGGGAAGAAGAGTTGATCATATGGTGATAAGTGGAAGTGATAAGAATGAGAGGGGTCTAAGTGCAGATCATATAAGGGTTATTATGTGGTGGGGAAGAAGAGTAGACCATATGGTGATAAGTGGAAGTGGTGGGAATGAGAGGGGTCTAAGTGCAGATCATATAGTGATATGATGTGGTGGGGAAGAAGAGGGGGGATTTTAAGTAGATCATATGGTGATAAGTGGAAGTGGTGGGAATGAGAGGGGTCTAAGTGCAGATCAAATAGTGATATGATGTGGTGGGGAAGAAGAGGGGGGATTTTAAGTAGATCATATGGTGATTAGTGGAAGTGGTTGGAATGAGAGGGGTATCTGGGCAGATCATATGGTTATAATTTGAGGGTTTAAATGAGAGTTGTTTTAGTGCAGAACATATGGTTTTAAGTGGGGAGGTGGTGTGGTGGCAATGAGAGGTGTTTGTGGTAAAGGGAAGTAGTGAGTAAGGAGGGAGGTGACAGAAGAGGATGACGACAGGGGTTAGATGTGTAAACAGTGATAATGCAGGATTGATGATAATAGGAAAGGAACACATTGACCCACCAATAAACCGTAAGATTGTCTTCTGTTTCTAGACAGCACTACAGTATACCTACCATGGATACTTATCAAACAAACTTTCCAAGGGTGGTTTAGAATTCAAGCATTACAATTACACGATAATTAATCCTGTATCATGTTTACTTCCTGATTGCATATAACTAAACACATATTTAATTTTTTTTAATTTTTGATTTTTTCTCTGTCATTCCAGCATAGGCTTAAATGTATTACTGGTGCAATATAATCAACAGTTAGTAATATGCAAAACAGATTTGCTTTGTACTATTCTAATTATTACTATAAATGATTGCCGTGTGTTGATCGATACCTTTAAAGACCTTTAAACAAAGGACACTCGCAAAACACTGTAATTTAGATCTTCCTGATAAACAGAATACAACTTTGCACATAAATAGTGACAAATTTACACATGCATAGTTTAGTGAAATTCTAACAGGTACCACACGAACATAACAATTGATTTGAAAGAAATATCAATTAACACGTATCATACTGTACCTTAATAGTAATGGCGTCGGCCTGTACTGTCGGTAAGCGGATATTCGATAACGCGTAGTTAATTTGTGTTCAGTACCGCCTCCTCTTCGGAGAGTGTATGAATGGTTGAGGGAAATAGCGCCCCTCCTAGTCACAGTACTAGCGATTATGTCGTCGATGTAAATACTTTGAACAAATTAATTTAGTTAAAAGAACACAGTTCTCTGTTACTTAATAGTAAGCGTTACGAAAGTAGGTTACTACAGTACCCGTCCGAAAAAAAGGACTGCTTGTTTACATTGGGCTATTCCAGGTTATATCCGTACCCCGCTAAGAAAGGACTTATTTCCAGGGATGGGATGGGGAGGGGTATTTCCGGAATGGTTTCCAGGGGTGGGGAGGTGTGGGGGTAGTTAGAGGGTGAAAAAAATCTAGGGGGGTATTTTATTTAAAAATCCAGGGTGTGTTTTATCCAGTTTCCAGTGGGAGGGGGGCTTGAGGAAGGGATTTCCAGGGGCGGTGTTTATGAAAACAAAAATTCTGTTTTGTTTTTCCAGATTCCAGGGCGGGGTGGGGGAGTGGGGGCTTGGGGTAATGAAGGGATTTCCAGAGGGGGTGTTTGTGAAAACAAAAATACAGGGGGAGTTTTTCCAGTTTCCAGTGGGGGTTGGAGGGGGGTGGGGGTGGAGAGCTGGAGATAAGGAAAGGATTTTCAAAGTGGGGGTGGAGGTGTTTATGAAACCAAAAATCCTTGGGATTTCCAGTTTCCAGTGGGAGGGGGGCTTGGTGTAAGGAAGGGATTTCCACGGGGTGTTTATGAAAACAAAAATCCTGGGTGTGTTTGGAAAGAAAATGAAAATCCAGGGGCTTTTATCCAGTTTCCAGGAGGGTGGGCGGTAGGGGGGTGGTTTGGGATAAGGAAGGGATTTCCAGAGGGGTAATGAAAACAAAAATCCTGGGGGTGGTGGGGGTAAGTTTTGAAGAAAAATCCAGGGGTATGTTTTGAAAGAAAAAAATCCAGGAGGGGTGTTTATGAAAAAAAAATCCTGGGGGGGGGGGGGGGGGGGGGGGGGGGGGGGGGTATGTTTTGAAAGAAAAAAATCCAGGAGGGGTGTTTATGAAAAAAAATCCTGGGGGTGGGGGGGGGGGGGGGATGTTGAAAGAAAAACAATCCAGGGGTGTGTTTTTTCCAGTTTCCAGGGTGGGGCTTGGGGTCCGGACGGAATGGATTTCACGGAGGGAGTGTGCTTATGAAAACAAAAATCCTGGGAGTGTTTTAGGTTGTTATTTGGAGATGGGGGTGGGGGTATGAAAACTAAAATCCTGGGTTGGGGGGGGGGGGGGGGGGGGGGGGGGAATGTTTTGAAATAAAAAAATCCAGGTAGTGTTTTTTTCCAGTTTCCTTGGTAGCTTGGTGTAGGGAAGGGATTTCTAGATGGGGGAGTGGGGTTATGAAAACAAAAATCCTGGGAGTTGGGGAAGTGTTTTGCAAGAAAAAAATCCAGGTGGGTGTTTTGAATATATAAAAAAATCCAGGGGGTGTTGTTTTCCAGTACGTGGGGGTGGGGGGGGGGGGGCTTTGGGTTCCTGGTGGGTGGGGCAGGGGTATGAAAAATCCTAGGGGGTAATTTTTCAGTTTTCCAAGGGGTGTGGGGTGTTTGGTTAAGGAAGGAATTTCTGGTGTGTGTTTGTGGGGGGGGGGGGGGGGAGGAGATGTTTATGACAACAAAAATACAGCGGGGTATTTTTTCCATTGGAGTGTGGGCTTTGGTAAGGATTTAAATAACCCCACCCCCACCCTGGTGTGTGATACACATCGACAGCAGATTACAGAGTGATCCCTAAGTGTCTTCCATGTTATGCAGGCGAGCCAATAATAGTTTTAGGTCTATGTTAAATCTTAAAATGTTAAACACTGCTTTTCCCCATTTTTCTTAATAGCGTTCATAATAATAATTTGTATAATGCTGCATATCTGCATTTACTATGAGTGACTTCGATCACGAACCATAGTTCAACTATGGTTGGAGCACTGCGCATATCGAGTAGATGAGTTATGAAAGTTATGAAAACGTCCTCTAGTTCAACTACAGTTTCTCAAAATGGCCACTTTTTCTAGTTTTCACCGTTTGTTTTTAGTTAGTATGGACCTTTCAGACGACGAAGATGACGACGCCGTGTATGCGTTTTCACACATGTCGAGAGCAATTAAAGCTTTGACTATGGCTGACATTAGACGTGAATTTGTGCCAAAGGTGATTAATTACACCGGTATAGTACAGCTTATGACACTGCGGGAAAACATTGATGATTTTAAAGTACATTTTAAAGTCAGTCGACATTTATTTGACGTCATTTTGGAAGAAATATACGTTGAATTAGTGAGAAACGGCAACGGACCCCACGAGAACGTTACTCCTGAAAGTTACTTGTCTTCCTTTGGTATGCTGGAAATATGGAGTCGATGAGAGAGGTTGCCCATCTGTTCAATGTGTCGCTATCTACGGTGCATAGAGTAACACAGGACGTATGCAGTGCTATACTGCATATTTCTCAGCACGTAAATTGTTTTCCCTAGAGATCTATAAGCTTACAGCATCTTAAATGGCTTAAATGAAGAGTGTTTAATTACATGAACTTATTGTTTATGTTTTTATTTGTGTAACATTTTATTGGTGTACCAACTGTCGGGATGATATATATATTTTGTACCAATAGTCGAGATGAGATAAATCTGTCGATCAACTATATGCATAGTGTGTATTAATGACATACAGCATGTCTCATCCCTTTCATATACAGTTGATCTAACAATAAACATGTACGTTATTCATATATAAACAAGCAGTGGATGGATAAAGTTAATTGATCGAAGCAATTGCTGTCGTGTTACCTATAAACATCATCTTCTTCTTCTTGCTATAATGTATCGGGTTCCTCTGGAACACACTTGCCTATAAACATGAAGACACATGAATACATAATTTGGCCTATAAATATAAGATCGTTTTACAACTACAATTAAGTTTCATTGAACCACAAACTGCGTTTAAACATTTTGTCGATTGACCTATAAACATGAAGCATCTCGACCTATAAAAAAATACAACCGATTTATCTTTAAACACCAAGTTCACTTTTATGTACATTTCAAGTACATCGACTATTAATTCTCAGGTCTATAAACATACAGTTGGTTTACATATAACATACGGATGATATAAGTATTTACGATAGTAGAAATATAGCCTAGGCACGACGAATCCAACCATAGACGTTCATACACGAGCATGTCGACTAGACTATCAGACATACCGGACTATCGGTTATCCATTATAACACGATCTTTAGTATAAATATTGTATTATTCTTCAGGTTATTTAGTGGCCTGGACCCCAACGATAAATTGAAATTTCTAGGCGGGTAGAAGAAACATCTTCTATTCCAGGAATTGTGGGATTCTTTGATGGTACTCATATCCGTCTAGCCCCAGCTTTGGGCGGGGAAAAGGATTTCTACAATAGAAAGGGGTTTACCTCCATATAACTACAGGTACTTATTGAAGATGATCAAATAATCATTATGTTACACTGATAAACAGTTTCTTTGTGAAAGCACATTATATAATTAAAAGTCTAAAAAGAAGTGGTTTAAGTAGATGTCTTTATTTAAAAAATGTGAGAGGGTCCCAGCTATAGTATACGAAAAAGTGTAAGTGATTTTATTTTATTAATGATATTTTAAGGTGCTTGTGGCGAGATGTCAATTTTATAAAATTGCTGACAGACGGACAGACAGAACGCTGGAGGAAATATGCAATTATTGTGACGTCACAACTGACCTGTTCTATGCAGCTTGACTCCGACAGGGTCAATCTGCTTTATGTCCTGTTCTTTGGAATTCCGACATAGCCACTGAATTTTTTATAGTGACACCTTAAGTCAACTGTCATCCATTGCTAAATTAGGCCTACTAATTTCTAAATCCGTTGGATAAAAAAATGTACGGCTAAACTGTGCTTTAAGTATTAGTTTAACTAATACTTAAAGCACAGTTTACTGCCGTACATTCCCCAGGAATTTTTTAAGGGATAGTGGCATTTAACGCGCGAGGGTGTGGGGTGGGTGTCGATTTTTTTTTCATGTTTTGAAGTAAAATACGGGTTTTGGCATACACCTGACACATTTAAAACATGTTTTAAATATATCTACCGGTCTGCCATAGATAGTACATGTAGATTTTGTTGTTGTTTTTTATTGAAAAAGATGATAACACTCAACTTTATACATTGTTTCCTTTGCTGTTCTAGATTTTTTTTTTATCTTGTAAACACTTCATTATAGATGTGGTGAAGTTAAGCAGGAGTAATTATATTATTTTTAAGTGAATAACATTTAAAAAAAACACACTTGAAAACGCAGTGTCGTGTGTTTTTTAAGCATCCGAAATAAGGACTATCCGGATTTACATCAACATTTTACGCTGACATTGTCTTACAATTACTTAACGTCTAAGTCATGTTAACTGCATCAAGTCATTAGCGTTTTCGAAAAAAAAGAAGGTAGGAAACGGTTATAACGGTTATAAGTTGATTTAAATGTTATAAAATTGCTGTCTTTATTCATAATTAATCATAATTAATCGTTTTAGTTGAAACACGGAAGCAAATTCAAAACCGGAAGTAACCTAAATTTATAATCTGCAACCCCGAGATTCTTATAATTTTATGTGATTATCGAATAATTTGCGTTTGTGAGATTATTTTCTCATCATTATCTATTTAAAACTCGATAAAATGGATGGAGGCACGTTAATTCAACGCTACAATAAAATATAACATAAGTAAATTGTTTTCGCATTTGATGACGTAATACGTTTACAGGTCATGTACGCATGGTTGAATTCTTGATTAGGCCCTTATCAGGAGGTAATTAACACCTCTGCCCCTCTAATCCTTATGAAAACACTCCAATCAGGAGCTAAGGACGTAGGCTTGTCAGGAGTTTATGCCTCAAGGTGTTATTTGATCAGATATGTGATTAATTAACACTGGGAAATGAATGTTTTGACCCATTTTTAAGGGATCGCGGCACGCTTTTTAAAGGGTCGCGGTCAGATTAAGGATCACGGCATGTCTGTTTCAAAAGTTAAGGGATCGCGGCGCCGCTTCGCCATAAATGGCTGGGGAAGGCCCCTATAACTGTTTTAGTAAGTCCTACGAGGTGTTACGTAATAGTTATTGAACGGCGAAACGAGTCTATCACGGGATATTTTTGTGGGCGGGTACGAGTCGCGTAGCGACGAGTACCTCCCACAAAAAATATCACGTGATAAGACTCGTTTACTGTTCAATAACGTACTTGTATCCCGAATATGCAATTATTATTGAGCACGTGCACGGAAGCTACCTTTTATGCCGCGTGTAAGAAATGCCGATGTGAAATAATGAATCAACCAATCTCGAACATTTAACTATTACTTAGCGCGCGCGAGGAAGCTACTTTATATGCCGTGGGAGAAAAAATGCGCTGTGAAATGTTGGCGCAACGACTCCGCAATTGCCAACACACATGCATTAGCATATATCATGAAATAAATCGAGGCGTAACCCGAGATATTTTCTATTTTCATACTATATGCGTGTAACATCAAAAGAAATATAAAAAGATCGGACAGGGAAAGTAGCATTCAAGGAGGACAGTCAACCACAAAACACAGAAACAAACACGCAAACAGACAAACAAGAAGGCAAAAGCAATAATAAATGCAAACGACATCACAAACACAAAAGGGTTGACAATAGGGATACCGCCTTGGAACGGTCAGTGGCAAAGTAGGCCACTGGGGGTTTAAACCGGTTCTAGGGTGCACCAAACCTCACACTTACCCTACCGTCATCCCATTAAAACAGGACAGTGTTTTAATGGGATGACCAAGTTGGATATTTTATAACTGTTTTATCGCTAGCCACGCCCCCTTGTATGATATCTGGTATATATCATACAACTTTCGACAAAAGAAAGTACTCTCAGGCATGCAATAGTTGACGTGTATTAAGTTCTAACAGTTCTTCATAATTGTGAGTGGTAAGTACAGAAATACATGCTTGCCTGTACTATTATATACAACACAGTTGTTGGCTATTGTATATTTTAATAGTTTCAAGTTTATTGGCATCGGCAAATAAATCTATTTGGTCACTTAACATTCAACAGGAGATATAACAGTTTTATATAAACATAGATAAGTGACACGTAATATAACAAGCGCCATAAGAGGGCTTGGGCCGTGTGTGTGGAGGTGGGATGGGTGGGGGAATGGCATGTCAGACATTTTTTCCCCATTGACCCATGCTGTCTGCAATGATGGGGGGTGGGAATGAGCATATATTCTGATCAAGTTTGGCTGGTATTCAGGTGTTGATACTGAGTTTGGTAAACTGAAGGTCCTATTGTCTTAACAAGGTAAAATAAAGCATATTTATAATTTCTTATTTCAAGGGCCATAACTCAAGTCGGATCTGGCTGTTTTTCGAACTTGTCCTAACTTTATTAGTGTTAATAGGCTTTCGTAAAGATCTGAATAAATATTAAGGTGCTAAAGGAATGACATCAAAATGTTGACGGACTGACGATGGACAACAGACCATGACATAAGTCATAGGCTGGAAGAGCTTAAAACCACATCACTATTTTTATTTCATTTGCTATACAAGTTATTCGGACGTTATTTCCAGGTCGTAGCAGACGACAACATGATGATAAACCATGCTTACACAGGATGGCCCGGATGCGTACATGATGCTCGAGTATTTAGAAACTCATCTCTTTACCAATAGGCAGTATAATATTGAATAACTTGAACATAAAAGTAAACGGCAAACCAGTATTTCATAGAGACTGGCTTTATAAGGGTATAACATATTTTGAGCACATATACGATTATAGACGCAAACAATTTTATAATTTTGAATTTTTTGCTTACCTATATGACATACCACAGAAAGATTTTCTCAAGTATACATCATTAATATCAATTACTCAAAATTTCAAAAATAAAATAAAAAACGAACAAATCAATGCACAAAACGTTACACCAAATCTTTTAGAAAAACTTAATACGCAAACACATGTAAATGTATTGAATTTCATAATTATAAATGCAAAATACTTCATTTACATAAACAAATGTAGGAAAACCATTCCAACTTGTTTAGGTTACAAAACATATTTATTTAAAAGTAAAGAAATAGAAAAGGAAATTGCTCTTAAAAATGACAAAATAGACAAACATAACAGCAAATGGAGATCCTTTCTCCTAAATTAATTTTCATATCTTGTTTTTGAAAGGAAAAACGCACGTCCTTTGTTACTCTTTAAAAAAATAAATATGTTAAACATCACCTTGGCCGGTATTCGGGTATTTTAATATTATAAATTTATTTGTTTTTTCATTTTTTCTTCTTATTACATTTAGTAAATCTTCTTTTTTTTTTCTAGACTACATTTCTCTCCATAGGTTTTTTCCTTTGTGGTATTATACAGTATTCAATGTGTTGACATTGTAATTCCCAAGTAAGCAAATTAATTGTTCTTGAAAACTGTTTAAATTTAATATATTTAGTCATTGAATTCTGTATAATATTTCAGGAAAATACTTTCCTTTTTTTTATTTAAAAACCAACAACTTTATTTACAACAAATTGTATTAATGGAACATTGTATAGATATTTGTGTTACATATATATGTGGAAGATTCCCGCTCTTTTTTCTTCTTTCAACAAAACGAGAAAGAAACATGGGTACCAACTATATAAGAGAAAGAAAATGAAGTACTAAAATAGAGCCATTATTAGTAGTCAATTTTAAATAAAATAACATACAAGCATAGGCACATTCAAATGAGTAAATAATGAAAATACATAATGCAATGGGTATTAGGTTTGTTTGTTGTTGTTGTTTTTTTGGTATTGTTGTTGTTGTTGCTGTATTTCTCTCTTTAATATAATCCATTAAAAAACAAAAAAAACATGATTGGGCAGAAATCTTCCACAAAAACCAAAAACATCGTATTATCTTTAAGTTTTACACTTTATTATATATGTTTTAAATCAAAATGTATATATAAACCATGTATGAAAAAATGTTGAAAAAAAAGATATTATATTATAAAAAAAACAAAAAAACACACAATAAAAAAAAACAGGCAGAAGCTGGGGAAATGATAAACAGTGATCACCATATAATTGGGGACAGCGCTTATCCATTAAGAAACTGGCTGGTAACACCTTTCAAAAACCTTGGTCGCCATACACCTCAACAAAGTCGATTTAACAGAAAAAATTCCAGTGCAAGACAAGTCGTTGAGCGAACGTTTGGCCACATAAAAGGAAGGTTTGGCAGATTGAAGTAGATGCTACTTCACAACCATGAGGAAATCTGCATGCTGATATATGCAATATGCATTTTGCATAACCTCTGTGTACTGCATGAAGATGATTTGCAAGATTATATTCAGGCGGATGAGGATATCAAACCCAGATGATTACAGGAATGTATAAACGGAGCTGTACGTCGCTTACAACTGCTCAGTTTTGTTTAGAGGCAACATTGAAAGTCAAAATCTGGGTGGAATGAAAACACAGAGCACACATTGATTTTCATGTTGTATTAAAACATTTAGTTTCTATCCGAAACATGTTCTTGCTGTTTATAATAACCATACAACTATGATGATAAATTCCCTTTTTAGACTTAATTGCACTGCTTGGTTTAATGAAATGTTAATCAAAAGTTAGAAAACAGATGAAACTGGACATTTCCTTGCGGAAGTGAATTGCCCAATAAACTGTTTCATTTATAAAAGAAAAAGTGTATTACAACTTTTATTATGATATTAAATATACACAAAACAAAAGTTAAACATCGCATTAAAAGAAAATTAACTTGAACTATCACTGAAGGTGATAGATACTCCCGGCAAACAATTTTTTAGTAAGATCAAAGGCAATACCTCTGCATGCCAAAGACTGAGCCACGCCAAAAATGGTTTCACGCACATGTACACTTGTTTATCATGGACACAAAGCTTCATTTCAATATCTTGAAAACTGTAGTAGCAGTTATTACATGTGCTGAATACAGCAAATTTGACTAAGTTCAAGAGCCATTATTACTCTGCAGTGCTTTGACTGAGCCAAAAAAACGAAATTGTGTCACGCGCATCTATACCTCATTTTGATGAAGTATACAAAGTTTCAATTAAATATCTTGAAAACAATAGAAGTAGTTTTCTCCACAAGATTGCATATGCTGATTATAGAAATGTTCACTAAGTTCAAGAGCAATAACTCCACATGTCATTGACCAAGGCAAAGTAAAATTGTGTCACGCATATCTATACTTCATGTTGATCATGTATACAAAGTTTCAATATAATATAATATTGAAAACTAGAAGTCCGCTCCAAAAGATTGCATATGCTGAATATAGCAATTTTTACTAAATGCAAGGGCAATAACTCACATGGAATTTACCGAGCCGAACCAAAATTATGTCATACACGTCATGTTGATCATGTATACAAAGTTTTCAATTCAATATTCTGAAAACTGTTAAAGAAGTTCACTCCAAAAGATTGCATATATGCTGACTATAGCAATTAGTGCAAGGGCAATAACTCTGTATGGAACTGAGCGAGTCACACCAAAATTACGCACACCTAAACTACATGTTGATCTTGTAAACAAAGGTTCCATTTAAAATCTGGTAGAAGTACTTTGCTCCACAAGATTTGAGAGACCGCCCACCCAAAACAGCAACTCCTATAATACCCTCTCAAACTTTGTTCGCCATTGTATAACAAATAACAACAAGAAGTACATCTATAACCGTTGTATAACAAATAACAACAATGTAATACTAAATTAAGTACATGTATACCATGTATAACCGGTGTAAAACCGCATCACCAATAACACAAACTGTGTGTAAAAACAATCATCACATTAAGAAAGCAAAACATTTAATATGTGTTAATGCAAACATGTCATCTTTTCAAGGCAGCATTGATAATATTTATCTCTGAAAAGAACGATATATATATTTGTATAGCCCCCACCAAACTAACCTCCCCCCCCCGACCCCACCCCCACCCCCATAAAAACTTCATCTGCTTTTCATATAGTATATTTTTTCATGATTTAGGATATTACCTCACAGTGTGTTCACTTTTGATGTAGTGACCCTAAACTGTATAGGGGTGATCATCACTTATCCAACAGTTCACCTTTGAAGTTTCATGCGTGTGTTGACTGGTGTTAGACCTACAGGAATCAATGTTTCATTATTGGTCCATAATGACCTTGACATTTTACCTACTGACCATAAATTATTAATTTCATGGACAGTCCACCTGTGAAGTTTCAGGAGTCTTGATAGGTAATATTGCAGACAATGTCCTACTTTGTTGAACTTGTGCGACATTTTTGTGCGTGTAACAGTCACTTCTAAGACAATTTAACTATATTTTTAATTAAAGAAGAGGTCAATGACCTTGAAGCTCTACTGATAGATTTTGATCAGATCAACCATGGGAACCTGTGAAGTCTAAGGAAATAGGTCCAGTACTTTCAGAGAAGTCGCCACAAGTTTTCCCTATATAACTCTATGCAAACAATGTTGGTCACTGGCGCCCATGTTTGAAATAGAATCAAAATGAAGTTTGTTAAGGACCAACTATACGTCATAGCTGTCCTTTTAGTAACGGTTCCAAATCAATTTCGCTTAAGTTTTTTGAGAAGTAGTCCTTCTGACCTGATACCAAAGATTACATCAAGAACAACATTCCTATAAAGTTTCCTGAAAATCCGTTTAGTGGTTTCAGAGGAGTAGTTGCACAAGTTTCTATTTAACTCTTCTGTAAACAAAGATGGCCACTGGCGGCCATTTTTCGAATCGAAATGCATTTTAGGCTAGATCATCTAGACGTTGGTTTACTTTCTAAAGAAATGTCTCGAACCCATCTTCTAAAACTGTTTTGAATCGGTGGGTGTGTTAACCGAGATACTGGTTAAGTTTCTGATTGGCTGATACATACACACACTGACAAAACAAAATAAATACAATGCACATTTACCTAAATAAATAATGAATGAATGAATGGTGTTTTACGGCACGTCGACACATAAATAGGTCACATTGCGCGCAAAAACATGAAGGAATGAAGTAGTAATTAAAAATAATGTAACATATAAAGATGAAACTATCTACAAATAAGGGATGATATGGTAGCAATATTAACTATGTATATAGACTATGTATATATGTAAATAAACAAATGCCCGCCAACGGGCTTGTAAAACAAGTTTATATATATAGGAAAATATTGTATTGATTTATAAAGTCTGATTGCTTTAAGGAAATCTAAAACAAGACTAAAATCTATAGTATCAAATAACTCTTTCAAAGTATTCACTGTGTAGTATCTTTTTCGCATAGGATCAAAGTCTACACATTCCAACAAGATATGTTTGACCGTTAACGGTGCAAAACAGGGTATACATTCTGGCAACTGCTCACCTTGTAATAAATATTAATGAGTACAGCGTGTATGCCATATCCTGACCCTGGTTAGGACAACTTCCTCACGACGAATGGGTCTACTAGAAGGACGCCATTCTCCGAGTAACGGTTTAATGGAATGGAGTTTATTGTTCACCGACAAGTCCTAAGCGGCTTGCCAAGAGTTACGAATAAATGTGTTGATACAAGTTTTAAAATCAGTATAAGGTAATTTGGTATTAGATATATGTAAACCTAATGCTGCGTAAGCAGCACTATCAGCTCTATCATTACCACGTATTCCTACATGGCTTGGAAGCCAGCAGAAAATAAAAACATTATCAACTATAAGAGAATTGTACTTTTCTAAAATTTGAAGCACAATTGGATTATCATGTTTCATATTACCCAGTGATTGAAGAGATAAAAGGGAATCAGAAAAGATTACGAAATGGATCATCAGATTCCTGAATATAATTTAAGGCAAGTTCAATTGCCTTAAGTTCAGCTGAAAAGATAGAGGCCTTGTCAGGCAGGCGGCTCTTTATGCTATGTTTGTGAACAACAGCTGCTGCAGCTACCTTGTCTTCATATTTAAAACCATCTGTGTATATATGTTGAAAGTTACTGTATTTCGATTTAATTTCATTAAATTTGCTTTGAAAGATAGTAGGATATGTAATGGATTTGTTATTATTACAAAGATCAAAAATAAGTGTTGATGTTTCCAAAGTCCACGGTGGAATTGGTGGTACTTTGTAATTGGCAATAAAATGTAGGTCTATTTCAGTGGCTCTTAATTTTGGTTTAATACGAAGACCAAATGGCCGAATGGCCTTCGGCTTTCGATCAAAAAGAGGGTGCCACTTGCACATACATCAGCTAGAAAAGTTACTTCACTTGATAAGCATTCCACCATTTGCCTTCCTGGCTAATTTACAGTTTTTATATCCGATTTATCCGATTAGCTCAACTTGTAATAAATATGAATGAGTACTACGTGTATGCTATATCCTGCACCGGGTTAGAACAAATTCCTCGCGACGAATGGGTCTGCTAGAAGGACGCCATTCTCCGAGTAACGGTTTAAATGAATGGAGTTTATTGTTCACAAATCCCAAGCGGCTTGCCAAGAATTACGAATAAATGTGTTAATACAACTTTTAAAATCAGTATAAGGTAATTTGGGATTAGATACATGTATACCTAATGCTGCCTTAGCAGCACCATCAGCTCTATCTTCGTATTCCTACTTTTTATGGTAGAAAGGTTATTGACTGTTGATCATTACATATTCTGTACTTGATGTTTGCTGTAAACAGTTATTTATTTCCTTATATGTTCTCTTAGTATATATTAAGGAATTGTTGTTCTTGAATTAATTTTTCAGCCGGAAGAAAACAAATAAAACGAAAACGTTCAATGCAGGGAAATAATCGATGAAGTACAACTACAAACACTGCAAGCATGCGTTACAGCGGGCGATTCACTGGACGTCGGGGAGCTATCCGCATATCAATTCCACAATTCTGAGCGAGAAACTCGTAACAACGACATAGTACAAAAGTACTGAAAAGGGGATCCATTGGAAGCAACCAACAAACACTACCAAGAGATAAAAGTAACAGACTCGGTTTTATCACAAGGACAAGGACTATCACAACCTGACCTTTATGGTGACGTGATTTACAAACATCGTAAGATCCTGGGTCATGATCACTTTCATACTATATTTGTTCAACTTGTTTACAGGTTTATCAAAAGAGGTTCTGACCCTGTCATTTTGCAACGCACTGTACGTGGACCCATTAACAGTTCACCACTATGCTTTCCTCTTTAATTGTGCGATGACAGGACAGGCTGTGGACCCGATGATGACATCTACCTAAAGGACATTTGATGTTTGCCTGCAATCTTGTCATGCACTCAATGGTGTGTTCTCTTGTTACTCTGAGTTCTGCCAAGTCATTGATTACCTTCTTTGTGACTTTATGGGCTATTGATTTTTTTGTATTTATATATACACGAGCATCTCTGTGTTTTATTTATATTGCCTATTAATGCTGCCTTGTTGGTAAGAGAAAAAATCATGGCGGGGATTTCTTTATTTACACTGTCCCGTTGTATTGGGATGACAGAAGTGTAAGTGTGAAGTTTGGTGCACCCTAGAACGATTTAAACTCCCAGCAGCTTTTTTTGCCACTAACCGTTCTAAGGCGGTAGCCCTATTGTCAACCCTTTTGTGTGTGTGATGTCTTATTTGGCATTTTATTCATCTTTACAGTTGTTCTTTGTTTATGTGTGTGTTTGTGGTTGACTGTTGTCCTTGAATGCTATTTTTCCTGTTCGATTTTTATATCTACTTTTACTGAGTCTGTTCATGAGAGGTAATGTAAAGTGCAACACCTCTCAAGCCTTCTAGTACCGGCTTTAAGCGATATTCTACTTTAAAGCCACAAAGATTGGGCTGGATGATCCCAAAGGACCAGTACGTAATAAAACTACAGATTTGTAGTCGGGCGGCGTTTTACGGCAGCCAAACAGCACTAAACAAACGTTAGTGTGAATGTCAATAAATACTGGAAAAGGGGATCGTTTGGAAGCAACAAACAAAACAAGAGATAAAAGTTGCAGACTCGGTTTTATAGACCTATTCACTAACCTTTGACACCTTAACAACGGATGTAAGTTTTCGCGCATGCGCAGTACGCGTAGGGCAAAAGCACATGCGGAAGTAAACTGAAAGTAAATGGAAGTGTTGTGATTTTCTTTCGGTTATCGTTATTGTTGTGAAAATGAGTTTATATAGTGACACAATAGCGAAGGATGTAAGGACAAGATGTTTTGAGAAGTTAACGGAAATAGGATTTTGTGCAGAGAAGGATCCTTATAAAAGTAAGTATAACAAAAAAAGTATAGAAAATGCAGCTTTCACAGAACACAGTAAACCCCAAAACACACAAGAAAACAAACAAGAATGGCAATAGTAATAATAAAGGCAAATGGCGTCACAAACACAAAAAGGGTTGACAGTATGGCTACCGCATTTTGCCGCTTGGGGTTTAATCCAGGTTCATTAGAAGCATATAACGTTTTTATTAGTGGCTGGGTTCAGACCTGTTTCTACAGAAAAAATGCAACAGGCTACACATTCATAGCTGGAAAGGTGAACAGATCTCAGACACGCCACACCAGACCGGGGTTGGAATCAAGGAAAAATATGGATCTGTGCAGTGTGGACACTGTACTTGCATGGCTGGGTATGTAAATAACTTAACATAAACATATATTTCAATAGCATTTTTCTCCATTGATTTTGTTTGACATGTATGTTAGGTGCAACGTACGAAGACATGTACTGTGCATGTGCAGACCGGGAGTTGACATGTCGTGTTATATTAAAAACAAATCAGTACCAATACCCAAACCTGTCACCGCAGTTTTTTCCCTCACTTTTGTGAAACCAGACAATATGAAATTTTACAGGTACATGACATAATTAGTGTATAAAATACTTACCTACGAACGGCGAGACTATTTTTGATATGCACCGTCCTCCGACGTGCATACGCGTTTGATTTTTTATGTTTGAACTTTCTACAGAGATTCTCCGCGCTAGACATAACCAGTCAATTTAAACTAATACACTGAATTTTATAAATGAACAACTTACCTAAAGAGAAGAATAATCATTATACATTTTAATTCAAACAACATTTTGATATGAAATACATTAGTTTAAATCTGGGTACTATGCATTGTTCAAACGGCAAAAACATAGGTGTCTCACGCAGTGATGTCATACAAGAAACATTTACACACGGCCTGAAATTGTCCACACGGTGTTTGGTCAAACGCAATGAGACGTCACGGGGTGCATCTATAAAGGTCGTATGTAAAAAAGGGCACCCAGACGGCAAATACATGAGACTAATGACAGAATGAGCAGACTTATTTTTCTCGATAACTGCTTTTTGTAATTAACAGACTTTGAATAAAAGTTTATCTTTTTTTTACTTTTGTCAACTGCATTAACCATGTTAACGTTTATTAATATTTATCTCACTACAGGCTTGGAGAAGTTTGTTCACATGTTGCGGCAGTATTGTTGAAGGTGGAATGCAATTCAAGACTTGGCCATACACTACCAAATTCCTTAACGTAAAACTCAAGTGAAAAAAAAATACGTGAAATTCACTTTAAGTTCATGTGAAATTCACATGAACATGTAACAATTCACTAACGTTAAGTAACGTTAAATTATGTTTAATGTGATATTCATGTGAAAAATAACAACAACGTAAAATTCACGTAAAATTCACATGAAATTCACGTGAAAATATAAAATTAATTCAGAGTTATTTCACGTTAAATTCACGTTATTTTAACGTGAATTAACGTTAAGACATTTTGATAGTGTAACCAGGTGTCATGCACATCCGTTCCTTGTCAGTGGAACCTGACATTTGTCAAGAAGGTACATACTCTTTCACGTATAGCCAATAAATATATACATGTTTTACCGGTAGTAATTTTGAATTTTATTAAACGTATCAGTGACTCCATGGCCGGGATAGGCTGAGTCTTACAAATGGGGGGAGGGAGGGATAAACATTACTGGTTATACCCAGAAAAAAAGTGACGTAAAACACCAATACAAACAAGCAAACAAAGATGTTTTCGACTAAGCCTACAGATGTATCGTACTAAATAATTCCTTTAAGTTTCATATATCTCTTATAAATACTTTCTTTTTCTTATTATGTGCTAATATATACTCAGTTGCAAAGGAAAGTGTAGACTTTAAACATTTTACTTTACACACTAGCCTCTTTATCAAGAGACAGTCTCAATGATTCAACCTATTGAAAAATAAATGATAACATGATATTGGCAATGTGTCGGTATTTGAAGTGTCTTCTGGGACGCATAAAAGTAGAGTCTTGTGAGAACATGCTGAACCTGGAATGGTTTTCTGACTATTCAGTAGTAGCGAGACTACCATAAGGGGGTGTTTGAGGATCAGTCTAGTTTCCTCCCATTGTATATTGAAATAAAAGCTTTCAAGCTACATCCCTTATTTTTCAAATCGCATGCCATTGCGGGCATGTCTTTATTTGTAATTTTATATTCACCAGCTTATGGTGAATTCGAATATCATAAGTGATCAACTTTAACGAAAGACTTTATACATCTAGTAGTTTGCATCGTTCATTTGCATTGGCATCACTAAAATGTTCCAAAACTAAAAAGGTTTGTCTCTCTTTGGACTCGAACGCACGACCTCATTGTCAGTCAAGTGATCTAAAGACAGATTCGGCGATGCAAGTTATGAAAAATAATTTACATTCTTAAGCATGCCTAAAGTGTTCGCGCGTATGCTGTGCGCTAGTTATTATATTAATCAGGTATAGCAGTCGAACGGGAAATGTAGCATTCACAGAACAGACCAAAATAAAACAACAATGACAAGAAAAACAAGAAGCAGAGCATGCGACACCACAAATATATAAGGGTTATTTATTTCTTACCGTATTATCATCAAATAAGATAAGTAAATAACAAACTAGACAGTATTAATAGGCACTATAAATATAACGCAAAGATGATCATGCAAATATGAATATACAGCACAAATCATAGAAACTCACAAAGCATGTACCCAGTGACCTGGTAGAAACCACAGCAGCAAGACAATAACCCATTAAAGACAATAACCCATTAAAGACAATAGCCCATTAAAGACAATTGTCCATTAAACATGTTAAAGACATGATAATTCAAGATTGACGACCAACATCGTGCTTTCAGGATTGACGCATTACTTGTTCCCGCCTTAGCGATGGGAAAGTTTATAATAGCATGATTGCATAACGGATATTTCGACAATAAAACATGTTTAAAAACATTTGTTACTGAAAAAATCCGATATCCAGTTTAAAATTACCTATTAAATGTTTTAAATTTACAATATACTAACTTTTTAAGCCGAAATTAAGGTTTTATTTCATACCCAAGCCATCCCAGATTTCGCTTCTTGAAGAGGGCGTTGGATGGGGTATGATAGTTAATACTCGGACCACGTAATGTAAATTCTATCCGGTATTTGCTCAAAGAGGAAAGCATAATGGCGAACTGTAAATTGGTCAACCACTAAACATGAATCCTATTTAAATGTTACAACGTATATTGGTGAGGTAGTAGTTGATACCATCAGGTCTTTGCTCTCCATCGCGTTATTATATATCGGCTGTTTGGATGTTTGTCGAACTGAAACAACTTCACCCGTGGCTCATTCATATTCATGAGTAAGCGCCGTATAGACTGTGCAGCTTTAAATACAATGCACAACTAGGGATTATCAGCTATCTCGTGGCAGAAATATGCCACCATAGAAATCAATACACAACAATGGATATTTACAATTTACACATTGCAATATCTGTGAAAAAGGAGTATAAGATTTTATTTGATGATGTAGAAAACTTTGAACAGGTAAATTAATCCAAAGGTAAATGTATTTATCAATCATCTGGCAATAGCTGTGCAGCTATACAATTCAGATGTACCTCATTTCCCCGTGCAGACACGCAGTGGTAAAAGTAGTATCTACGTCATGCAAATATTTCTTATTTTTAAATACAACTTACTAGAGGGTTTTAATCTATGTTTCTCTCAATCTATGTTTCTCTCGGTGACTATCAAGAAATGTTCATATGATTTTTAAGAGTTAAATTTGTTAATTGATAATACTACAAAAAGGATGGCCATTCATCTTTAAACCAGTTGAGCGATACAAGTCATATTGGGTCTCGTGTTTGTGTCACCAAATACAAACACTTAGATTCATC
>JAWPHD010018542.1:0-39442 GCA_037043455.1 Cyrtodaria siliqua | reverse complement strand
ATTCTAGTTTCGAGTGTGTGGTTGGGGAAGGGGGCGGGGGAGGGGGAGGGGGAGGGGGCAACATGTGTAAGAATTGACAAAAGCAACACAGAAATATGTAAAAAAAGTGTTTCGAGTGTGTGTGTTTGCGGGGGTGGGGATGGTGGTTGGGGTGGGGGGGGGGATGGTAGAGACATATGTAAATATGTAAAAAAGATAAAATTAAATAAAAATATTCTAGTTTCGAGTGTGTGGTGGGGGGAGGGGGAGGGGGCAGGGGGCAACATGTGTAAAAATTGACAAAAGCAACACAGAAATATGTAAACAAAAAAAGATTCAAGTGGGTGGGGGAGTGGGGGTGGGGGTAAGAGACGGGGGTGGGTGGGGGGTGAGGAAGGGGGCAACATATATGTGTAAGAAATGACTAAAAAAAGACAAGAGTTTCAAGAGGGGGTGCGGTTGGGGTGAGAGGCGGTGTGGGTGGGTTGGGGAGAGGGGAAACATATATGTGTATGAATCGACCAAAATAACACAGAAATATGTAAAAAAAATGTTTAAAAAAAATGAAAACAAAATAAAAAAGTGTGGAGGGTGGGTGTGGGAGTGGGGGCTGGTGGGGGCCAATATGAGTGAAGTAAGATGCATAATGCTATAAGAAATCCCAAACCAAATTTACAGATATATACATGCTTACATGCAAACCTAGATTTGCCTTTATTGCACATTTTATGGGCCATCACAATTTGGGTTCCATGGGAGCCCAGAATTTGCAGAAGACAACATTACTTACCAAACCCTTTACAACATACTATAAGGAAACCAATTCCAAAATTTAATTCATCTAGGACAAGAAATGCAATAGATATATACCTGTAAACACAGCTTACACGCAAAATATGATGTGAAACAGACACCTTTTAAGGGCTATCAGAATTTGGGTTCCATGGGAGCGCATGGGTTACAGGAACCAAAATTGCTTATCCAGCCCTTAAGATAATGCTATAAGGAAGCCCAGCTAAGTCGAGCTAAAAATCGATATCTCCTCTGAAACCGCTTGAAAGGTGTTACTTGGGAGGGGGCCCTCTCAGATTTATCCAAGATTGCCGTCATGGTTAAAACTAGGTAAAATTTAAGGAATTTTTAAACGACATCTCCTCCGAAACCACTTATTCTATTATTGTGAAATACCATAAACATGATCCTTGGTTAGCCAATATCACGTTTATGTTTTAAGTTATCGTCGAATAATCAAAATGAAACTTCATTACAATGATCTTTAGGATAGTCCCCTTCAGATTTTTGTCTTTCGCCGCCGCCTGTCATCCAAGATGGCCACCATGGCTAAAATTAGGTCAAATTTAAGGAAATTTCAAACAGCATCTCCTCCGAAACCACTTATTCCATTCTTGTGAAATATCATAAACATGTTCTTTGGGTTGCCTCTATCAAATCTGTGTTTTTCGTTATCGTCGAATAATCAAAATGGCCACCACAGTGACCCAAAGTTTACATAGAGTCCTATAGGAAAACATTAAAAATGACATCTTCTCTGAAACTTAAATCACAATGATCTTTGGGATAGTCACTCTCAGATTTTTGTTTTGTGCTCTCAGATTTTTGTTTTGTGCGGCTGCCAGTCATCCAAGATGGCCGCCATGGCTAAAATTAGATACAATTTAAGGAAATTTCAAACGACATCACCTCCAAAACCACTTATTCCATTCTTGTGAAATATCATATACATGTTACTTGGGTTAGCCTCTATCAAGTTTGTGTTTTTCTTTATCAATGGCCACCACGACGACCCAATGTTTACAAAGAGGTATATAGGAAAATATTAAAAATGGCATCTTCTCTGAAACCTCTTAAAGGATTTTGATGAAACTTAATCACCATGATATTTGGGATAGTCCCTCTCAGATTTATATTTTTCGCAGCCGCCAGTCATCTAAGATGGCCGCCATGTCTAAAACTAGGTCAAATTTAAGGAAATTTCAAACGACCTATCCAAAACCACATATTCCATTCTTGTGAAATATCATAAACATGTTCCTTGGGTTAGCCTCTTTCAAGTTTATGATTTTCGTTATCGTCGAATAATCAAAATGGCTGCCACGGCGATTCAAAGTTTACATAGAGTTATATAGGAAAAGGCTAAAAATAACATCTTTTCTGAAACCGCTTGAAGGATTTTGATGAAACTTCATTACAATAATCTTTAGGATAGTCCACCTCAGAATTGTATTTTTCGCAGCTGCCAGTCATCCAATATGGCCGCCATGGCTAAAATTAGGTCAAATTTAAGGAAATTTCAAACAACATCTCCTCCGAAACCACTTATTCCATTCTTGTGAAATAACATAAACATGTTCCTTGGGTTAGCCTCTATCAAGTTTAAGTTTTTTCGTTATCGTCGAATAATCATAATGGCCGCCACAGCGACCCACATTTTACATAGAGTTATATAGGAAAACATTAAAAATGACATCTTCTCTGAAACTTAAATCACAATGATCTTTGGGATAGTCACTCTCAGATTTTTGTTTTGGGCGGCTGCCAGTCATCCAAGATGGCCGCCATGGCTAAAATTAGATAAAATTTAAGGAAATTTCAAACGACATCTCCTCCAAAACCCACTTATTCCATTCTTGTGAAATATCATATACATGTTCCTTGGTTTGGCCTCTATCAAGTTTGTGTTTTTCTTTATCAATGGCCAAGATGGCCGCCACGACTAAAAATAGATTTTTAAAAAAACAAATTTGTAGCGACTACTTCTTGAAAACTAAAAGCGATATTGATATGGGACTTTTTCTAAAATGATCAGCATGACATGATGTTGGTCCTTGTTGAAAGTCATTTTCATTCGACTTTAAACATGGGTGCTAGCGGTTATCTTTGTTTACAAGAGTAATATAGTAAAACTTGTAGCGGCTACTTCTCTGAAACTACTTGACAGATCTTCATGAAACCGAACAGGAATGCTGATCTATGTATCAAAACGTACCATTATAGCTTCAAGGTCATCGACCTCTTGTTTAATTTTGTAAATAAAAAGTTTTAGGGTCGGCCCCTTAAAAATAGGGTCGGTCGGGCCACCGGACACACAGGTATTTTTTTTGGTCTAGGCTTAATTGACATGTTTTACTTTTCTCTTTTTTTTATCAATAAAAAAAAAAGCAAACTTAGTTTTTAGACAAAAAGCTAGGTCCGTTGCAAAAGATTCCAGTTTAAATTCTCAACTCCCGATGAGGGGTTTTTCTGTTTTTTATCAGACAAGGTATTAAGGTAATATATTGCAAGTTATATACAAACAATAGTCTGATATTGATGCTCTCTAATTCCTACCAGGTGCTCTATATACTTCATTGTTTATAAACATCCTCATTAAGATTTGTTTTAGTATTTTAGCTTTATCTGATTTTTATGATATTTATGTGGTATACTGTCAGTTTGGTGTACAAATATTTAGTCGGTGTTCAGTTATCCTACTTTTAACTTTGCTCTGTTTTGAGAGTGCATTCACCTTACAAAACCACACTTGTAAACGAAAGTAGATGTTTGTGGTGGATGCTTAGACAATTACAACAAATCCTGCTTTCCTTGCTGCTAAGACTTATATTTTATGGAGACATATTTATTTTCATGAGTAAAGAGTAGCATTAATTAGATGTAATTGTAGATGTAAGGCGAACTATTGATCTAGACCTGAAAATCATGGCTCTTACATGGTAGTATGGACCTATTATATAAAGGATGGCATCGTAGATCTATGGTAGGTACACACATCATGGCTATTACATGGTAGTATGGACCTATAAAGGATGACATCGTAGCTCTATGGTAGGTACACACATCATGGCTCTTACATGGTAGTATGCACCTATAAAGGATGACATCGTAACTCTATGGTAGGTACACGCATCATGACTCTTACATAGTAGTATGCACCTATAAAGGTTGGCATCGTAGCTCAATGGTACGTACACACATCATGGCTCGTACATGGTAGTATGGACCTATTCTATAAAGGATGGCATCGTAGCTCTATGGTAGGTACACACATCATGGCTCTTACATGGTAGTATGGACCTATTCTATAAATGATGGCATCGTAGCTCTATGGTAGGTACACACATCATGGCTCTTACATGGTCGTTTGGACCTTTAAAGGATGGCATCGTAGCTTTATGGTAGGTATACACCATACGAGCTATGATCAGCGTTGATTCTCGCAGCTGTTGATTATCATGAGTAATAGTACTTGTTTATACTGGTATGTGTAAATTGACGTGAACTCTGCTCTGTATGTCATTCAACTACTGACACGTCTTAATCATTCGATAACCATAAAGTTTATATGTAAGTCGACATATACTCTGCTCGATGTGTTAATCAAATATTAGTGTTTACTCTACTTTATAAACCAATCAATGGCTCAGAATTTCAAATACTTGCACCATTTATTCGTGAACACTTTACTACCTGCGCTCTTCGTGGTTTAGAATGTGACCTATATAGAGACTATCGATAACACCTATCGTAAACACTTAGCCGGATAGTCTATGAAGAGAAATCTTCACCACTAAGAAACATCTATCGGTCGCTACGCCCCCCCCCCCCCCCCGCCCCTTTCGGTTTCCTAATGGTGAAGATTTTTCTTCATAGCTTCTATCCGATACATGGCACTTGTTAATCAGTCGTTAACGTTTATATATAAGTCGACATATACTCTGCTCGATATGTTAATCAACTACTGACACCGTGTTAATCAGTGGATAGCCATAACGTTTACATGTAGGTCGACATATACTCTGCGCGATATGTCAATCAACCTCTGACAACGTGTTAATCAGTCGACAATCGTGACGTTTATATGTAAAAAAAGAGTATGATAATGGACCTTCGGAAACGGCCGAGCACGACACATACGAAATATTGCAGTCTCGGTTTGATTGAGACATATACTCTGCTCGATATGTAATCAACTACTGACACCGTGTTAATTAATCGATAACATTAACGTTTACATGTAAATCGACATATACTCTGCTCGATATGTCAATCAACTACTGACATCACGTTAATTAGTCGATAACCATAACTTTTATATGTAAGTCGACATACACGCTGCTCGATATGTCAACCAACTAATGACACTACTACTACTGATACTACTACTACTAGCATGGGGTTTAATATTGCCACGGTACTTAAATGGTTTGACGAAAAAAATAAACTGTAAACAATATACAAAAAGGGAAACTCAAATGCTTTCTGTCACCCTTCTACTAAATTGTTTTGATATAAAATAAAATACATTTTACTTAAAAATGTCAGAATTAGATTTGAAAAGAAGGGTACCATCATTGAGCTTATTATTTTAAAAGTTCTATGGTATCAATGTATGCACATATAGTGTATCCTGTATTTGTTAAGATGGTATAAGATTCAATTAGTGACCATTTTTTGAAACAATAATGTACAACAGACTCATCAGACTAAAAATCAATCAATTTTATAACCTTCAAGGTTTTATGGAGACTAGGGGTGATGCATTTTAAAGATCATAGGAAAGTGTCAACATGTTTGCATTATTTTGAAATATCCTTTTATTTATGATAAATGTACTTATTTTTTTCAATTATTTTATTATATGTATCTAAATTCGTCACATCTATAAAAGAATTATCATATTTTCGCAGAGATGCATACTGTTTTATAAATTAGACACTACCGTGATACCATATAACCCTTGATATCATAGGAAGCTAGTATACTACTACTACTACTACAAATAATAATACTACAAATAATAATAATAATATTAATACAACAACAACAACAACAACAACCACAACAAATAATAACAATAAAAATAAAAGATAAGTATTATAAGCATTATAATTATTCAGTTTATAACAGTGTCATTACGCTGTATATTATTATTTTTTCAGATCAACAATGAGCGACTACTTCCGTTCGTTGTCACTGAGACTGTGCGAGACTATGGACAATATCGGCGTATCCGAGGAAATAAGAAAGATGAGCATGGAAACAAGCATAACGCATGATATAGTGATCACATTAACCAACCATTTAACTGGTTACAATACGACAAATTACATATTTGGTAGTGCATCTGAAGGTTCATCAACGGCGGGTTTAGATTCGGACTTGGATGCGCTTATGTGTAACGAACCTTACCCAGTATTTGAGAATATGTGTGAAGTTCTGCCTGATGGAAGATGTCATCTACTTACTAGAGATGATATTACCGCACCGGGGTACGTGAAACTACACATTGTTGAGGATAGCGTTCCTCGTAATGTATTCAACGCACGGTATGCAGATGATAAAGTCAGTGTTGACAGATATGGCAGATGGGTGAGGAACAATAAAATATCCTTTCGTAATGATGATATAATTGATGAAGAAAATGGACCAGCTGCCACTCGTCGTGCTCGACCAGGATTCCCATCAGTAGACTTTGTCGAAGCCTATAGATGTAAGACATGTCCATCTTTTGCATCAAACTGGATCACACGCCTCCGTATAAGCAATAGATATCCATACGAATTTATCGATTTGTTGAACTCGTATGGGTGCTTCTTTGTTCCAATCGGTTACCCATTTAGCGAGGAGAAGAATCTCGAATGGAGGATATCATTCTCGCTCCAAGAAAGACAACTCATGTTCCGACTTACACCTGTTCAGTTCAAGTGTTACGTCCTATTAAAGATCATTAAGGAGGATTTAATAAAACGTGAAATGGGGCACGATTCCCTCAGCTCGTACCACTGTAAGACATGTATCTTGTATATGGTTGAAATATTACCAGCAGAATTGTGGACGCCTGATAATTTAATGACATGTGTGTTCTGTTGTATGAACACTTTAATGTATTTGGTCGATGTCGGCTTTTGTCCAAACTATTTCATTAAAGAGGCGAATATGTTTGCCAGGAAGATTCAGGGAGATGTACAAGTGCAACTGTACCAAGTTATACACGGGCTACTATCAGAGGGATGTACGTTCTTACTCCGTATACACTGTGACGGTCTGGGAGAACAACTTGCACGTGCAGCTTGTAATCCGTATACCCCTTGCCCGGTTTTACGGACACCAATGGTTCTAAATATATATTCCAATGAATTAAACAGAAGACAAAGTTGTTCACGATTTATATTGTGTTGGTGTCGATACATATGTATGGACACAGAATTACGCGTTTCGTTAGAAAAATCACTATCATATCTTCGTAGGCTACAAAGTATAGATGTCATGTCGGAACATTCAGAAGAAGAAACAAAGTCCGCAGTAATGTCACTTATACCACACATTAAGCCAGTCATCGCCCACACTATTCTGACATATGGAATAGAAAACATAGAAGACGTCCGAACCAGAAGATTGTGTTTGTCTCTCATACTGAAGTATTTAAACACAAGTATGTATGACAATACAAATGATATGTCTATATGTCTCGGGTATATTTCCATTCTGCACGTGCTTGGTCGGTATGATGTTTGTGAAAAATGGTTACAACAACAAGATAGGTGTATTTCAATTGTATGTTCTGCATGCAATTGTCTTCGTAAAAAAGTTAAAAAACATACTCTAAACCAGACAATGTTCAATAAAATAGTGGACGATAATCTTACTATGCAGGAGGCTGCGCCATATTTCACTTCATGCGTAATATTTGCACCACAGGCGAACACACTATTACCTGACGCGTTAAGGTATGAAATGTTCCGGTCTGTCGGTACACCAGCAGGATCACGTCATACCGTCTTGGACACCTGGTATGACTTGGCGGTGGTTGACGCTAAAGTATTCCTCTTCTTTATGCAGTACCTCGTTTATAGACAACTGAACAAGAACGCACACACAAATGTAGCTATAGACAACATGGAGTGGGTTATCAAAGACGACCCGAACCTTAAGCACAAGGAAACCGCCTACAACTTATTGGGGTGGATATATGTCCAGGAGAATAGAATTGGTAAAGCTATCACGTGCTTTGTAAAATCTTGGCAAATACAACCACTTCATAACGCGGCAAAGTGGCACATTATGGAACTTCTGAGTAGGAAAGCGTCATAAAATGATAATAATGCATCTATGGAAGCGCATACAACCACTGTATAACGCGGCAACATGACACAGTATTGGATTTTTGGGTATCAACGCGTTATGAAATCATAATCAGCTAACTAGGAAAACGCATACAACCACTATAATAAGGCAACATGACACAGTATTGGTCTTGTGAGTAGGAACGCGTAATGACATCAGAATAATGTATTATATGGATGCGCATAAAACCACTGTATAACGCGGCAACATGGCACATTACTGGACGTGTGAGTAGGAACGCGTCATGAAATCAGAATAATGTATTCTATGGAAGCGAGTACAAACACTGTATAACGCAGCAACGGGACACATTACTGAACTTCTGAGTAGGAAATCGTCACGAAATCAGAATAATGTATCGATGAAAGCGCATACAACCAATGTATAACGCGGCAACATGACACATTACTGAACCTGTGAGTAGGAACGCGTCATGAAATCAGAATAATGTATCTATGAAAGCGTATACAACCAATGTATATCCCGGCATTCTGAGTAGCACCGAGTAATGAAATCATAATTGTATAACTCTGTGAGCGTAAATAACCACTACATATAATATATAACGCGTTACACTTGCACATTATTGAACGGAATAGGAACTTGTACTAAAACCGGAATAATTACCTGTGTAAGTGTAACCAACCACTGCATACATCGGCAACATGGCACATCGTCCAACTCTTGTATATAAACGCTTCATGAAACAAGACACATTTAACTCGTAAACAACCACTGCATAACGCGGCAACATCGCACATTATTAAACTATTGTGACGCAGCGCGTCTAACTGTTTAAGTGTAATCAACCAACGCTTACTAATCGCTGAACACTATAAACATACAAATATAGTAGTCTCTGTTTGACTGAGATTGTTTAAAAAATGTAGTGAAAATGCTTACTACCGTTCGTCCTAAAGCCCTGGTTTGAGCAGAACTCAGTATTTAAAATGTCAATAGTATGAACATTTTAGCTACCCCGAAGATGGAATGCATATGACAGTGAACATAGAACCATTCCATGGCCAGCGTCGTATGGTCACAGCTTCTAAAAATTTGCCCTAAACGAGAAAACAATGTACGAAATAAACAAAATGGAATTTAGTTGAGAGCAGAGGTTATGAAGTCTGAGTATCACAAGTAACAGTGAAAATACTAAATTAAACAGCAGACAACATATCCTAAGGTTGATTAAACAATACACAGAAACTTTAAAGGCTGGAGTAGTGGAACCACCTATTCGAAATTAAAGTAAGGAAACAACGCATTGGAAAATGTACCACATATAAACCGATATCTGTATATAAATAAATATCGAGCTCAACGATCTCCACATATTGGAATGAATAACAGCTCAGTTCTATTGATAAATTATGTCGATCATTACTAAATACACTCTATATTTAATTTTGTTTTGTTTTGTTTGTTTGTTTGTATGGTGTGTTACGTCATTTTCAACATATGTAAAGTTATACGAGTATATGACGGTCGACTTTTTGTAGTGGAGGCAGACCACCCACTTTATCTGCGTAGAACCAGTACTGTACACCTACCGCCATCCGTAAGAATATTTAATAAATACAAATTAGATAACAAATAACATGTGATGTATTTTTAATTATTTTCATAGACCAAATGATAGTTCACTATTGAAATCCATTATTTAATTTCTAAGCATCAACTAATATGTAGTAAATGAATTCCAATTAAGCATTTAAATAAATAAAATGTATATGTATAAACGTATATGAATTCAATGTAAAGCATTTAAATACAAACAATAAGTATTCAAACCACGGAAGCCTTTGCTTGCTTGTTTTGTATGGTGCTTTAAGTCATTTTCAACATATGTAAGGTTATATATGACGGTCGATATTTTTGTGGTGGAGGCAGACCACCTACCTTTCTTGGGTAGAACCAGTACTGTACACCTCCCGTAATCCGTAAGAATCGACTCTTCCTCACACGTCGAGCTCCCAGTGGGATTTAAACCCGCAGCGGTGAGAGGCGAGTAGGTTTACAACGCAACGTCTTTAACCCTTCGACCAGGGAAGCGTGTATATATCGACTCCGTGAATGAATTCATTTGAGATTTTGTGATAGATGTGTTCAGTTTTAAGTCACCCACCCTACACTTTAAGTATAAGTATTGAATACAAACTATTTTAACTACATAATATACATATAAATAAACGATACTCAAGTTCCATTGAACACACTACTTATCGCGTTCTTTTCTGTAAATATCCAAAATAATGATTAAAAACGTCATTATCAGAAACGGTTATATTTTCACATTATGTTTAAGCATGTGTTCTCTTTGGTTTATTATTAGCTCCCTATATTTGGAGGTAGTTATTATTTGTTTAATTCCCGACCCCGTGTGTAGAAGAGGACCACTGCAAATCCCGCCAAAAGACAGAGGGGTCGAAGGCCAGCAGAGCTTATGGGATGGTGAGTTGTCCGTTGTCTGCCGTCCGTTAACGTTTGCCTTGTGAACACGATATGACCTTCATTATTAATCGAATCTTTACCAAACTGGACCAGTTCGAAAACCAACCATGTAGATCAGATTATTTTTACCGGAGTTATTGATTTGCTGAAAATAAAATATTTTGCAGAATCGTAAAAAACACACTTATTTTCTGAAACTGAAAGAGCCAGAGGCTTAATAATTTGCATTTACTACAGCTTATGGACTGCTGGTGTTTCTCAGAATGATCCCGGGCGAGCCCCCAAATATACCAGGTGGTGAAAAAAAAAAAGGTTCCTCGTCCGGGACTCGTACCCAGGATCTCTAGTTAACCGTAACAGCGCTCTAACCACTGATCTATAAAGGACATACGGTTAGGAATCAATTATTCATCATTTGCCTGTACCTGGTTACATTTACATATACTCAGTATAACAAGAAATTCGCGGATTCAAACGTCTCGCCTAACGGGAACGGGACTTGGAAAGAAGAGGTAAATGTTGTTTAAATGAAAGTAAATGTTTAATTACTAGAAACAGCAGAGTTTACATTTTGCTGATATATGATAATTAAATCCATACGTTTAAAAGCAAAATGACGTTGTATACAAAAAGATCTTCACCCAAAAAAAGTAGGTCAAGGTCATGGATGAAAAGATTCAAGTCAAAATAAGTTTTTGTCTTCCAAAGATTAAACTACAATTATCGGGTGCATACTTATAGTTTGCAAGAAAGTGAAGTAAAAGTGATAATTACTAAGTTATCTACCCTTTGCTTAGAGGGTGAAGGTCACATCCACATTGCCTATGTCAGTGTACTAACCAAGATGCAACTATAACCAAAGTTTGGAAATACACTTTATGACAAAGTGACCTAAACGCAAAACCTGAATGACGTAAACGTAATAATTACTAAGTTATCTGCCCTTTGTTTGGAGGGTCGTATCCAAATTTGCTTAGTCACGTTGCGATGTACCATCCTAGATAGAACTACAAGCAAAGTTTGAAAGGTCTAGTACATAAAGCTTGTGAGAAAGTTACCTGAACGCAAAAGTTGAATCTAAAAACTATTAAGTTATCTGCCCTTTGCTTGAAGGGTAAAGATCACATCCACATTTGCTTTGTCGCATTGCGATGTACCACCCACCCAAGAATCAACTAAAAGCAACGTTTGAAAGGTCAAGTGCATACTGTTTGTGAGAAAGTGCCCTAAACGCAAAAGTTGAGTGTAATAAATTATTCAGTTATCTGCCCTTTCCTTGGAGAGTCAAGATCACATCCACATTTGCTTTGTCGCATTGTGATGTACCACCCACCCAAGATACAACTATAGGCAACGTTTGAAAGATCGAGAGCATACAGTTTGTGAGAAAGTGACCTAAAGCAAAAGCTGAATGCAAAATATATATAAATTTATATTTGTTAAGTTCAAAGGACGGTCTGCAAGCAGACGATATTCGTAAGTAGTTAAAAGTATCACGTGATCATATGTATCACGTGGTAGCTAATTATACAATAGTTTAGTTGAAATGCATTTGGCGGTAAATGACCACGCAGTGAAGTGGTCATTTTAATAAGTCATTCGAGGTTTGGTTTGCAAGCAAGACACATCGCTATACAATAACACCAATTGGAAAAGTACAATAGGGAGGGCGGGTGGCGCTCACAAAAAGATTGATATGGATGTAAAACAAACAAGGTTTTACGCAAGCGTAAAATAGCTGCCATGAGACAAGAATGTTAACATAACAATAGATCAAGTCACGGGTGTTAAAACAATATTAAAAAAACAAAATATTGTCACGGATACATAAACACGCCACGACCGTTTTTTCTTACCTTCTTCCCGAAGTAGGCCTAGTAGTATCGTTTGTTTTTGCTTACTGTAGGTCAAATGAGCGTTTAAAGGCCCCATTTAGTGCTATTTTATGTTAAGGTATATTAAACAATCTCATGTTCATCATCATATTGCACCAAACTACTTCGCTATATTCGCACCTGTAAGGCTAATAATCATGGATTTTCATATCGCACACGCACACCTGTGTAGCGAGCACTTGTTTGTGTGACGTCACGGAAAGTCCCTTTCGTTTCTATACACAATGTCGGACAGTGAGATCAGTAAATACGAGTTGGAAACTGACGCGTTATATTGCTCAACATCTTCGTTCTGCAAAAGTGAGAATGATTCTTATATTTATAATGATATTGGAAATCAGACATATATGTTGAAACTACTAAAAAGAGGCGATTACGTTATTCTAACGAGGGGGAAATCGGCGATGCTGATGCCTGAGTGATGGCGTTTATCAGCAAGTTGAGCAACTGAAACGGCGGGATTATGATGAAATGGACATTACTTGGTATGTTTTATTGTTGATTAAGTCATTAACAATACGATTTGTAGCCAGTTATATTTCTCATACGACTGCTTGGACATTATATTAGCGACCGAAGAATACAAATTTTAGCGTTTGTCATGTGTTTTCGCGATACAAATGTATCGTTCAGTGTTGGGTTTAACACTCTTGTTTTTCGTTGACATAAATGGATTGCTGTATCAAGTGTATAAATGATAATACAATGTATGACGATTATTTGAAAAGTGATTACTTGCCAACTCTCTGCAAAAAATACATTACTTGCCAACTCTCTGCAAAAAATACATTATAGGTTATTTTCAACAAAAAAAAAGATTGTTTTATGAATTATCATAAATGTACTATATATGACATGATGACAACTAATAAGGCGTGTTTTGTTACAGATGAAGCAGATACACAGCTCAAAGGTCACTAGTTCAATGATGTTGGGACTATCTGAGAAAAGATATCCATGCAGTGTTCACTTTTTGTGCTGCAATCAAGATTCGAGGTGCGTTTCTGACAACTACTCTCATTGTGATGGGTGAGAAAGGACAATAACTTGTTGAAGCAGATTGACATGCGTTTCCCTAACTGGTGTTGGGTTTTGTAAATTTGGCAAACCTAGATCAAGAATAATAAATATTTATACAAAAGTACCAACCTCAGTTCCTGTTGTTTAATTGTGCCTCGAGCATGAATATTATTAGTATATATGCTTTCGCGAATTTATTTTTATCCCCTTTTTTTCTCGGTTTTGACTTGACTGTGCTATTTTTTAAATAGAGTTCAACATTGTTGAAGTGATACGGGAAATAATTCCCGAGTGAATTGAATTGAATGTTGTTTAACGGCTCATCAACACAGTATAGGTTATTTAGCGCCGCCCCAGAGAGAGGGGAATGATACATAGGAATCCTTGAACCTACCCTACTCTTATTATCGAATAGATTCATATGGTTCTTTAACGTGCTCGGAGGATAGACCGATACACGGGACCGCCCGGTTTACGTCCCCGACGGACGAGGCTGAGGGAAAATTCCCGAGTGAGAAAGATTCTTGCGATATATAAACGAGTGCGGAGTTGCTATATTGCATGAATATTTCTCACGAGTGAATTATTTTTCATATCACGACAAAAATGTTAATTAATCCATATAATATATATTCTGTGATGAATTTCTTTCCAATCGTCTTTTGACACAATTATTTCTTCTTCTGTCACTCCTTTGGCAACAGCGCGAAGTAATATCATGAAGTCAATTCATGACGTCTATCGTTTAGATCATATTTGGCTACTGTGCTATCTTGCACACTAGGCGAGATAGCACAGTAGAGGAAGGGATATGTTATAGATTTTCTCACAGAATATATAATATTGTAATTTAGTATCCAGTCTGTAAAGTTGAGGTGTTGTAGTGTATTCTGCATAGGTCACTGTTGAGGTGTTGTCGAGTGATAAACATTATATGCTACTTACATTATCAGACATTATTTGAAAAACTGTGCGCATTAAGGTAAAGGGTAGTAAAAAAAAAACATATTCTCATTTTGCAAGACAACTTTGAACATATAAAAAACACCATATTGTTTTTGAGGTCATTAGGAGTCACCATGGCCTGTTGTGAACATACACACGCTATGCAATATCATGCTTATAAAACGTACATTTTCCATAGAGAAATTATTTCTTTTTGGGGTAAGTAGGTCAAACATCATATTGGCCCAACAGGCTGAAAATGATGCATCCTAAAAACACATTCAACACATAACTGGTAAACTTAGATCCTAAGATCTTGAAACTTTACTCAAATAGTAAACATTGGACACTGACCCTGATGTCAAAGGCTCAATATTTTCGTTTTACTTCCGATGCTTGATGCACATATTATGTACTGTTTGCAGTGCTCTTGTTACAATACAGGTTTGCAAAAGTGAGATCTCCTTGATTTGTTAATTTCGAATTGAACTCCGTCTGGAATTAAACTCGTATCATTCATACTGTAACAATAAAGAGACATCTTTCTGAGGCAGTATATGTTCTGCCAGAAAATGTAGTCTTTCAAACTAGGCCCATCAGCTGAATCATGTATGATAGGAAACTTCATCCGTTGCCTCATTTCCCACTGAGGTTGCTGTCCCAATATAACCTAATATTTGTTAACGGAAAACTCTGTATCGGAAAAACAGACCAATTAACTTAGGAAGTAAAAGAAGACAGACAAGAAATGCTTCGATATCTTTTGTTTTCTCTATTTTTTCTTTATTGTAAATAATAAGCCCTTCAGGGAATCACAGCAATCTTGATATGTAGTATCACGAAAACCATTACCATGCCTTGATAAATTTAAGAGCAATTAATTGCCTAGTATACAAGGCATGTTTTTTTTTTTAAAAAAGACATTATCACAAGTAACGAGAACATTTGGCATGGCTAACAATTCATCAACGAATGACTTGTTTTTTGCACCATAATATGAAATCTACCCATCAGATTGCTGAGTGTCCCTTTAAAATTGCAACAAAAAAACAACAATAACATGTGAATAATAATATAAATAATGACTGACTTGCAGATCAATAATAACAAGTAATAATGTTTTCAATGGAGTAGGACAAATTAAAAAAAAAATACCCACTGTCAATGTTGCCAACCAACAAATGTTTTATATGTATAAACAACCCAACAAACACCGAGTCAATGCGGTTCTAAACTAGACCACACTTATAAGTACACCAGTTATATTTTATTTCATATCTTTTAAACAGAATAGACACCTTTGACAAAAATTTGGTACAAAACACCATTTTTACAGATTCATCTTTGATTAATTACTTACATTAAGTGAATGCTTTAAAGAACGTTCAAATACGATGAAAATAAATGTTTTATTAGCAAATGAGCATTTAAAATCTGGGAAAGTGTGGTCTAGTGTATTCCAATGGTATTTATGTAATAAAGACTTTTGTACATGCTGTAGCTTCTATGTGGTTGTTTTATTTTCTTTGGTTATGTGTACAATATTTATACATTATGGTTGCATTCACCAGAACCCGACACTATTGTAAAACCAGTATAGAATGACACCGACACTTAGTTTGTGGTCACTTGAACAAGCCTATATATTTCACAAAGAAAATAAGTCTTTCACAACAGGCATTGTTCACATTACAAAGTTGTGATGATCCACCTGTCTTGATGTACCATAGCAAGTTCTTTTTGGCAGTATAGGTGTAATTTAAAACTACTGGCAATGTTTACTCTTTCTTTATATAAATAAAACACAGCATGAAATAATTGTAAAAGTCTCGGCTGAGTATTGTTTGACATCCAGTATGATGCTTGGATTGTCACTCTTTCATTTTCTTAAATCGTGTTGATAGTGTTGCCAGTGCCTCTTCCTTGCTAGGCTTCCGCTTACCACTGGACAGTGTAGGTGGGGCAGGGGTTGACATAACTGTAGATGTCTCTGTTGTGCATCTCTCCATCACTTCTTTCATGAGAGTATCCGCATACCCAAATGTCATGGCTTGACTCCGAATCTTTACCGAATATTCACCCTGTGGCTTGTACTTTGGAAAACCGATCTTCACCTGTTTTTCTCCTTTCTTCGTCAAGGCATCCTGTCTGTGTGAGTTCTCGTTGAAGTGCATGGCTGCTAAGTGATGCCTGTTGAAAGAGATTATTACACTAAATACCATGCTGCAGGTAATACAGTGTCCTACTGCATAAAAAGCTTGTCATGTTACATATATAATGTCCGGTTGCATGTTGTGTCATGTTGCGTGTAATACCATGCTGTGCTATGTTGGTAGTAATGTAATGTTGCATGTTAAGCTGTGAGGTTACACGTAATGCTGTGCTATGCTAATGTGATGTTACACGTAATGCTGTGCTATGCTGCGTGAAATGTGATGTTACACGTAATGCTGTGCTATGCTGCATGTAATGTGATGTTACATGTAATGCTGTGCTATGCTGCGTGTAATGTGATGTTACATGTAATGCTGTGCTATATGCTGTGCTATGCTGCGTGTAATGTGATGTTACACGTACTGCTGCTATGCTGTGTGTAATGTGATGTTACATGTAATGCTGTGCTATGCTGCGTGTAATGTGATGTTACACGTAATGCTGCTATGCTGCGTGTAATGTGATGTCACATGCAATGCTGTGCTATGCTGCGTGTAATGTGATGTTACATGTAATGCTGTGCTATGCTGCGTGTAATCTGATGTTACATGTAATGCTGTGCTATGCTGCGTGTAATGTGATGTTACATGTAATGATGTGCTATGCTGCGTGTAATGTGATGTTACACATAATGCTGTGCTATGCTGCGTGTAATGTGATGTTACACGTAATGCTGTGCTATGCTGCGTGTAATGTGATGTTACATGTAATGCTGTGCTATGCTGCATGTAATGTGATGTTACATGTAAGGCTGTGCTATGCTGCATGTTATGTGTTGTTACATGTAATCCTGCTTGTAATGTGATGTTACATGTAGTGCTGTGCTATCCTGCGTGTATTGCGATGTTACATGTAATGCTGCATGTAATGTGTAGTTACATGTAATGCTGAGCTATGCTGCGTCTGATGTTTCACGTAATGCTGCTATGCTGTGTGTAATGTGATGTTACATGTAATCCTGCTTGTAATGTGATATTAGAAAAATAATCCAAAGCACAATAAACGAAGAGAATGCTGGGGGAGGGTGTGGAGATGCTTTTTTTTTATAATTCTCAAGCAGAATCTGCACTTTGGTTGTTGGGAAACCAAGGCCTAACATAATAAGATTTGTCAGAAAATGAAAGGTGTTGAAACACATCCTGTGTGAAATCGTACAAACACACACTCATACAAAACCCTTTAAAATTTAAGGGGAGTACATCAGAGTTATTTTAGAATTGTTCAAATACACAATTTCTCTGTATTAAATTGATAAAAATCAACTAAATGAGACATAAATCACCAAAAGAAATGACACTGAACATATAAAATAAACAACCCGAAGAAAGGTATTTCCTAACTATGGTTATGCACCAATGTAAGCGATTTTAAACTTGCTGGCCAAAAAAATGTGAGCATCTTTTGTAAGTATCGCTTAGCAAGTTAGCGATATCTTGACCTGTCAAAATTATAGAAAAAATTAACACCTTTTTCTATCGTTTTAAAAATTCTTCTTTATATTTTTAATAATATTTGTAAAAATATTAAATTTCGACTGGAGTAATATTGTGAATACGGGCCCTGGTGATCAATACGACAGCTATTTAAAACTTGGAATTCCTGTATGGCCTGATAAGATTTAATGTTGTTTATTAATCTTAATTATTGTTTGTATCTTTGAACCACTTCATGTTAAATTTGTCATTTCATAGCTTTTTATTGTTTAAACAAATTTAGCCACAAAGTCAGATGAACCTGGTAGTACCTCCTTTAATAAATGTAAGATCTCTGGACCCAACATGATTGCAATAAAAAGAAATTGCTATGTGGCTGTGGCTCAGTGGACTTTAAATCCGGTGGACCCACTGAGTTTCATCTATGTGTCTTTGGGCAAGAGGTACTTTCCCTAAACAAAGGTCGATTTCTGGTCTTGTTCCTCAAAAAATTAGGGTAGGGTAGGGTAGGACTGTAGGTGATATTTTTTTTTTCTTAGAATTATTCCTTACTATACTAAATTCACATCAAGAACACCGCAAAAAACAAATCTGAGAGGAACTATCAAAAATATCAGTGATTTAGTTTCATCAAAATCCTTCAAGCGGTTTCAGAGAAGATGTCATTTTTAACGTTTTTCTATTTTATCTATGTAAATTTTGGGTCGTCGTGGCGGCCATTTTGATTATTCGACGATAACAAAAAACACAAACATAATGGAGGCCAACCCAAGGAACATGTATATGATATTTCAGTAGAATGGAATCAGTGGTTTCGTCGGAGTCCTTAAATTTGACCTAGTTTTAGCCATGGCGGCCATCTTGGACGAATGGCGGCCGCAAAAAACACAAATCTGAGAGGAACTATCCCAAATATCAGTGATTAAGTTTCATCAAAATCCTTCAAGCAGTTTCAGAGAAGATGTCATTTTTAACGTTTTCCTATATAACTCTATGTAAATTTTGGGTCGTCGTGGCGGCCATTTTGATTATTCGACGATAATAAAAAACACAAACTTAATGAAGGCCAACCCAAGGAACATGTATATGATATTTCAGTAGAATGAAATCAGTGGTTTCGTCGGAGATGTCGTTTAAAATTTCCTTATTTTTGACCTAGTTTTAGCCATGGCGGCCATCTTGGACGAATGGCGGCCGCAAAAAACACAAATCTGAGAGGAACTATCCCAAATATCAGTGATTAAGTTTCATCAAAATCCTTCAAGCAGTTTCAGAGAAGATGTCATTTTTAATGTTTTCCTATATAACTCGTAAATTTTGGGTCGTCGTGGCGGCCATTTTGATTATTCGACGATAACAAAAAACACAAACTTAATGGAGGCAAACCCAAGGAATATGTATATGATATTTCAGTAGAATGGAATCGGTGGTTTTGTCGGAGATGTTTAAAATTTCCTTAAATTTGACCTAGTTTTAGACATGGCGGCCATCTTGGATAACTGGCGGCCGCGAAAAACACAAGTCTGAGAGAGACTATCCCAAATATCATTGTGCTTAAGTTTCATCAAAATCTTTCCGGCGGTTTCAGAGATGTAATTTTTAACCTTTTCCTATATAACTCTTTGGGTCCCCGTGGCGGCCATTTTGATTATTCGATGATAACGAAAATCACAAACTTGATAGAGGCCAACCCAAAGAACATGTATATGATATTTCACAAGAATGGAATAAGTGGTTTCGGAGATGTCGTTTGAAATTTCCTTAAATTTGACCTAGTTTTAGCCATGGCGGCCATCTTGAACAAATGGCGGCCGCAAAAAACAAATCTGAGAGGAACTATCCCAAATATCAGTGCTTAAGTTTCATAAAAATCTTTCGGGCGGTTTCAGATAAGATGTAATTTTTAACCTTTTCCTATATAACTCTATTTAAACTTTGGGTCGCCGTGGCGGCCATTTTGATTATTTGACGATAACGAAAAACACAAACTTGATAGAGACCAACCCAAGGAACATGTATATGATATTTCAGTAGAATGGAATAAGTGGTTTCGGAGATGTTGTTTGAAATTTCCTTAAATTTGACCTAGTTTTAACCATGGCGGCCATCTTGGATGACGGGCGGCCGCAAAAAAACACAAATCTCAGAGGGGCCCTCCCAAGTAACATTGTGATGAAGTTTCATCAAAATCCTTCAAGTGGTTTCAGAGGAGATGTCGTTTTTTAATTGCTAACAGACGGACGACGGACGAAAAGTGATCGCATAAGCCCTCCTGGCCTTTGGCCAGTAGAGCTAAAAACTGATCTGTTCAGAGGTGTGTTCTGTTACAATCAGAATGCCTTCAAAAGGACACTTAAGTTTCATTATGATAGCAACGTGAAATATGAGGTGTCAATGATTGAAACTTCGTCTAATTGGTATTAAAGTTGTTTGATCTGTTCTTGAAAACATGGTTGCAAGGTTTTGGGAAATATTAAAGGGACACACGACAATCGTGTGGTTTATCAAGCACAACATTTTTTTAGCATCGGTTTAACAATCCAGTATCATTTTGACTTTCAAACCTTGCATATTTTTTAATTACACATTTTTCTTTGATATTCTGCATTATGTATGGAAGGATGACAGACGATGGACAGAGTGATCCCAATAGCTCACCTTTCACCTTTGAGCCAAAGGCTCAAATGCTAAAAAAACAAGAGGTCAATGACCTTGAAGCTCTACTGATTGATTTTGATTTCAGGTAGTAGTCGCTACAGACTTGTTTTTTGAAATATTATTTTTAGCTGTGGCGACCATCTTGAATTTCCGGCCGACCTGAAAGTTTGCTAGGATCAATTAGACATCAAGAGCAACATTCCTGTGAAGTTTCATGAAAATCCGTCAAGTAGTTTCAGAGGAACAGTCGCTACAAGTTTTCATTATATAACTCTATGTAAACAAAGTTGGCCGCTGACAGCCATGTTTAACATCGAATCAAAACGATTTTTGACAAGGACTAACATCATGTAATGCTGATCATTTTAGAAAAAGTCCCATATCAATATCACTTATAGTTTTCAAGAAGTAGTCGCTACAAACTTGTATTTTGAAAATCTATTTTTAGCCATGGCAGCCATCTTGAATTTCCGGCCTAAATGAAATATTGCTAGGATCAATTAGACATCAAGAGCAACATTCCTGTGCAGTTTCATGAAAATCCGTCAAGTAGTTTCAGAGGAGTAGTCGCTACAAGTTTTCATCATATAACTCTATGTAAACAAAGATGGCCACTGGCAGCCATGTTTAAACTCGAATCAAAATAATGTTTTGACTCTGATAACCATCATGTCATGCTGATCATTTTACAAAAAGTTCCATATCAATATCACTTATAGTTTTCAAGAGGTAGTTGCTACAAACTTCTTTTTTAAAAATATATTTTTAGCTGTGGCGGCCATCTTGAATTTCTGGCCGACCTGAAATTTTTCTAGGATCAATTAGACATTAAGAGCAACATTCCTGTAAAGTTTCATGAAAATCCGCAAAGTAGTTTCAAAGGAGTAGTCGCTACAAGTTTTTACTATATAACTCTATGTAAATAAAGATGGCAACTGGCAGCCATGTTTAACGTTGAATCAAAACAATGTTTGTCAAGGACCAACATCATGTCATGCTGATCATTTTAGAAAAAGTCCCATATCAATATCACTTATAGTTTTCAAGAAGTAGTCGCTACAAACTTGTATTTTGAAAATTTATTTTTAGCCGTGGCGGCCATCTTGAATTTTGCTAGGATAAATTAGACATCAAGAGCAACATTCCTGTGAAGTTTCATGAGTAATTGTCGCTACAAGTTTTCATTATATAACTATGTAAACAAAGATGGCCGCTGGCAGCCATGTTTAACGTCGAATCAAAACGATTTTCGACAAGGACCAACATCATGTCATGCTGATCATTTTAGAAAAAGTCCCATATCAATATCACTTATAGTTTTCAAGAAGTAGTCGCTACAAAGTTGTTTTTTAAAAACCTATTTTTAGATCTGGCGGCCATCTTGGATTTCACATCAACATGACTTTTTGCTAGAATCAAATAGACTTCATGGTCAACATTTCTGTAAAGTTTCATGAAAATCCATTCAGTAGTTTCAGAAGAGTAGTCGCTACAAAAAAAAAGTTTACGGACAGACAGACAGACGGACGACGCACCACGGCATAAGCTCTGCTGATCTCTGATCAGTCGAGCTAACAAGGTCCTTTTTAAGCCTTTGATCCTTTCATGAACCTGCTAGTTTCACTAAGGGCTATTCCATTAAAACAGACCCGGGACCCCAGGATGGTAATTTAATAAAGATCTACGGGTGATTGAAATGTGGTTCTCATCTATGGGTGTGTTCAATTTCAAAAGTGTCTTCCTGGAGTCCCATGTGTTTTATTGTAATAGCCTTAAATGCATTATACAATAGCAAGAACTTTTTTATTCTTTAACTAGAGAATGTTTAATGCTTTTCTGAAGGAAGTATGACAGCAATATCACTGGCAGTTATACTGAATATTGCACAAAGTGCCTTTTCAATATCACAACACTGTGAATACAACAACACTGTGAATACGTTCTCTGCAGCTCATGAAGATCACATCAACATGATACCTGGGACCCGTATTATTAAATATCTGACCATTATTTTCATTGTAAGTGAAAATCTTAAAATTCTTTGGGTATTTTCCCTTAACAACTACATTAAAATCAATATATAAATATATTTGTGTATGCTTTTGACTGCCCTGCTATTTCAACACATTTTTTTATTATTATAAATGCTTTACATTGATATGGTAGAAGAAAGTTAATTTTGATATGATCAAAAGATGTTTAATAAAATGGGCCCCAAAGAATTATTATCCAAGTCCATTCCATTATTGACAAACAAAAATGGATGCCGGTGGACATCTTAGAAGTGATGTAGTAAACATACAAGTTTAAAGACTGATTTTGAACCATTGCATCTGCTCCAACTGGAGCATATCTCAAGTTTCATGAGGACAGTTGAGAAACTGCTCAGTGATCCAATTTTGATCACAAAATCAATAGGCATCAGTCATAAGAGCATTTCATGTTATATAACAGACCAAATAACTTTTCAAGATAATATTTTTATTATTCAGAAATACATATAATACATAACGTGTACAATCAAACGAAACCGAAATCCCGCTTTCAATCAGAACTGTGACACTACAGACTGGCCCTGAAAATATAAACACAAATGCACTATAAAAGGGGCACAGACACAAATGCATTTCTAGATAATATAATTTCTAGATAATATAATAAACTAGAACTATCGCTAAGGTGAAGAATACCCCAGTTTCAATTTTAAGTCAAAGCAGGGCTCAAATTTAAGCTGTTTTACTGGCAAAATGCCAGTAAACTTTTGAAGCACTGGCAGTATTTAATATGCAAGTGCTTTAATAATACCCTTCTAGTTAACAATATTGTTAGAAAGTAAAACCATTTAGGCATAATATAGTTTATAGCATAAAATTAATGACCAGTCAAAATGATAAGTAAAAGAGCTATTGTTTTTTGTTTGCTAGAGTGAGCTACAATTTTTTACGGATGGCCTAAACCTATGGTAAACACTAAGTTGGATAGAGGCTATTAACCTTATGTGACCTATCTGAAAAACCAAAATACATACCATTCCTTATAATCCTCAACCATCTTGATACAAGGGTAGTGACAAAGACATCAGCATAGTTCACCATGCTGTTCCAGACCAACAGATTGCATTCTGACTCTGAAATACATGGAACACTTTAGAACTCATAACATGATACATTTTCTACTTTTGGGCGATTACAATAGCCTTTGCATCCATTTTAACCCAGAGTAACTCACAGGCTGATCTGGGTTTACAATGTCCAGCCGCTCATCAGTCATTTCTCCAAAACACCCCTTTGCAACATAAATGGAATGGTCTAAATTTAAAGAAAGGAAAGTCCATCATACATTCAAAACGGGCTTTTAAAGTGTTAATCAATATTTATTTCGTAATATGTTCACAAAATAATTATAATTATACAAATTATAATGTGGATGGCTGGCCCAGTGAATAGAATACTGCTGGCATACATGTAGATGTTTAGGTGTTAAGAAGTTTAAAAGCAGTACATGGATTCTGGTATCTCATATCTGAGTTAATACGGCCTTTGAATATAAATAAAGATCTTAATGTAAAACTTTAATGTCAATTAAACAAATGCAAATTTTTTGAGCAGAAACCATTTTTCTATTGTGTATTTCCATATATACAGTCATGGTGAACTTGACCTTTGACCTACTTAGTATTGACCCCAAACACAAGAGGCCATCCTTTAAAAAAAGTATTTGTTGCTGTTTCCAGACCCAGGATTTCATAAATGAGGTAGGTAGGTGAATTATTTTTTGGCCACTGGCAGTAAACACAAGAAAATAAAGAAAAATATACTGAAGATAGCAACAAAAAAAAAGGGTAATGTTCAGCAAATCAACAATTTGTTATGGTCGGCCTGAATCCAGGTGTTAGACAAAAAAGAAAATAGGTGTTTCCTAGTGCATGCTCTAATAAAATATAGGGTAGGTCGGTAGGCATTTTCTTTTCTTTTTTTGCATTTTTTTGGAGCAAGATAATGTGAAATTCTACTTATCACATAAAACTCATACAAGTTGACGATACAACATGTGAGTTTCCACCCGTGTTAAATTAGGCATTCCTTTTACAAATAATAGGACACTTTAATCCAGAAGACCACTGCTTAACATGCATTTTACTAATTAGTTTTATAGTTTATTAGCATCACATTGTTTCCTCTCACCTAGGGCAATGTACCTATAAAGTTCATGAAGGTACATGTACTTCTGCAGTTATCATGCGGAACGTGAATTGTTTACAGACGGACGGACGAACAACCCCATACCATAATACATCACCAGTTTTCAAAGGCAGAAAGTCCTGCAGGCTTCCTACTCATAAAAGTTTATAGTGTCGAACCATGCCAATAATGGCAATATGGCAGTGGCATGATACAACAATTTTTAAAACTCTGAGCACAAAAAATATTACCCCTGAATTGTTGACCAAGCCATCTGAATGATTACACCGAGCAGAATGTTGATCGACTGGATAAGCTAGTGGTAACGACTATGTCCTCATTCATGATAACCTAAAAATAAAGATTCCATATCTCTGAATTAAAATAATATCTTCATACATTTAACATGTAATTCCAGTGAAAATTAAAAACTTGTTGTAAAGTCGGAATGACTCCGTAAGTGTTGCATCAAGCTTTTTCTAGAACTAGTAGAAGAGAAGTTTTACAAAATAAACGTTCATACATAAATATACCATTATGCATATCAACCAAATTATTATGTAAGCTCTCTTTTATTCAGGTCTAAAATCTCAATTCACCATATACCCTGGTGCATAAGCTAGGATAGCACACATTACTGTACAAACTGAATTTTCTTGTTTTTAAGGGGAATTTTTAAGGCTCATTCATTAAACTAGAAAGCCACAAGTCAACCTGCATGTAGATCCCCATGGTGAAGCAGTCCATATTCTATATTTCTTCCAAAGTAGGTCACAGTGACCGGAAACTTTGCACATGATGATGGATATATTAAGTAACATTAAATGAAATCCAGCAAAAAAGAAGCAAGATAAGCATGTCAAAGCAGAGACAGCAAGTGACCTATATTTCGTCCAATGCAGGTCACACCTTCATTTGCAGATGGTGTTAGATGATATAATGCAATATTCTAGTGGTTTGGTAAAAATCCTGCAATTAATGACGAAGATACAAACAAATGAAAGTCGGACGTAACGACAAACTGAACGAACAAACGTACACTGGACGGCATTGTAAGATCTGTAAACGGGCTCAACAAAAATAGAGACTGTCGTTATACCAGTATGTCAAACTTAAATCTGAACCCTAGACCGCCAAGAAAAGCCTTTAAATTATCTATTTTTTTAAATGATTTCTTGTTTTTTTTTTATGACTATATTTTCTCAAATAATGAAAGAAACAATTGGGTGTGAAATGCTTGAGACATAACTATTATGTGTTAAACCATTAAAACTAATATAAGTAAAGTTATAACATGTAATGCTAAATAAAATAACTCAACCAGAACTAGTAATATAGAAAACAGCAGTCAATATGTTTCCCTTGCAGATTTTCCGGGACATATAAATTATAATTATAGTACATTTACATACTCACTTCATATTATTATTAAGCAAATGAAATAGGCTTAGTATATTTTTATGTTTTATATTCATATACTTAAAGGGGTTGATGCATTATTTTCAAACACAATTTATTTAAAAGGGCTCTTAAAAAGTCGAAAAAAGCTGAAAAAAATATCACAATGCCATGAAAAATAAAGAAGATATGACTGATTGAAAATTTGCAAACAATATAAATGAGGCGGCCATCTTGGATCGCAGACTGTCATCGTGCCTTTTCACTATAAAGGGCATATAGATTTTAAAGAAGAAAATAATCAGTGCAAATTGATTAACTAGACGGGACACGTGTGTCGCCTGTCATCGCTTTGTCAGTATTTATAACAGGGTTTTTTGGACCCAGATACATGTAAATGACCGTGACAAACTGGCCTGAATAAGTTTTGTGAAGAAAAAAATAGTATTTAACCCATATAATGACCTTCAGTGTGACCTTGACCTTTATATATATTTTAGTATGGTCATGTCGCTGTTGTCATGAGTATATATTGAAAGTTTGATGAAAAAATGAGAAAGTTGTAGCCAACGTTAAAGTTTTCGTGACGGACGGATGACAAAGTGATCCCTATCTTCGAAATTGCGACACAAAAACTAAATATATACAGATGTAAAATGTATCAATTTTATGCTTATTTTTCTTTTGCAGTGATTTTCTTTGCTTTAAGACATTCTGTCACTATTCCATATATGGTAAAAAGGCTCGATGAAGTCATCGTTTAAAGTTGGCCGTCTCCATTTATGTTTCTTTGCAAATTTTCAACATGTCATAAATATCTCCCTTTTTTCCCATGGCATTTTGATATTTCTTTCAGCCTTTTTCACGTTTTTTTAAAAAAAAGAGTCCTTTAAAATATTTTTTGTTTGAAAATAGCGCATCAACACCTTTAATACCATCTCAGAGGCCAATGTTTTTGCTTGCCTATTTTTAAAGCCGTTATTGGACTATATTCCCAATTTTTTCCATTTTTGAGACAAAAATTCCCTATTGAAAGAAAAAAAAATAATAAAAAAAATCAAGAAAAAAACAACATTTGTGTGATAAGTACTGAGAATGAAACGCTTTTAAATGCCTGTTGACCTTAGTGTAGTCCAGAGCTGTAGATAAGCTGAGTTTTTGAGTATTTTACTCATACATTTTTTTTTTATAAAAACTCTCAGTTTTTTTTGAGTGTCAACTGAATGTCAACTGCATTTAATACTTATAGGGTAACCATTAACTTGCAGTTTATGAATGCATATATATATATATATATATATATATAATAGAGGTACGTACATGAACTGCTGGTATAAATACAAAACAAGTGGCTAGAAAAAACAGACCGCTAATATGAAATGGCCACATGTCACTCTTAAATATTATTGCTGAAATTAACTTCAAAATATCAAGTTACAATGATCAAAAATGATCTGTTTCTAGCTATTCAAATAATTGTTAATTATGATTTGTAAATATATAATATATGGGAGTTCATTTAGGCTATGTAGAAAATTAACTGAACAAAAAAGTAAACATTCTAACATTACACAGTAATATGCTGTCTACACGATGAATCACACTGCAGCTGTGGTGCTCTGCACTGTGTAGTAAACACTTTCAATGAAATATCTTTACTAAGTGTGGGAACCAGCCATCTGTATTTAAAGGGACACATGGCAATCTGAAGTTTTGTATCAGGCATTAGTGCTCATTTGTTCAAAAGAAATAGAGCATTTTCTGAAACATCCTCGGCAAACACAGTCCTTTCCTGAGAACGTTGGTTTAATTTTAACCAAGTATTTAAATTCATTACTGTCTTTGTTTTAATATGGTAATATCTAACAAAATGTGAGCTTGCGTTACAAATTGTACAAGGTCCACAATCTTTCTCTGGGTGGAATTTCTCCTTTATACTAGTACGGACACCGCCTTTTAACACGTGATCCATTACCAAGTTGTTTATTGATGTGCAGCAAATGTCTGATGTTAACTTGATTTTATTACCAGATAAAGTCTTAAAGTTATGATATTCTTTTGATATTTCTGTCTTCATATACACAAATTCTGATATGTATTTCATTGAAATAAATTCTTCACAACTATTAAATACATACACATTTTCGGAGCAGTATATAAACACTTGGTATGCTACTTCATTTTTACAATGTTCAGGAACATGATGGAGAGAACACAGTTCATTGGCATTTAATACACATTTCCTATAGTTGTTATACTCTAATACAGAAGTGAAGTAATGGCTAGAACTGTGTTGTGCAGAGCATTTATTTTCTTGTTCTCTTTTTGAAGTTGATATATAATGAATGCCTTTACTTTCTTTGTTTTTGTCTTTATTTTTGAATTGCTCAGAGAATGGAACGATCGAGACAGTTTCAGATATAAGGCCGGTTTCTGAAATTGTATTTCCATTTGTTTTACCAATGGGATCAACTTCTGAATAGCCTAAGCATGGCTTGCTCTGTTTTGTTTCATTTGAAATTTGCTCATTTTTTTTAATGGGTTGGACACGACACTTCTTGACTTTACTTGGTTTACTTTTTTTAATTTTTTTTGAAGCCAGCTTTCCTAAACCATTACTTACTATAACACTGGGATCTATATGTTCAGTGCTGTCACCTTCGCTTACCCTGATTTCATCGACTCCTAAACATGAAAACCTATTGCTATCAGCCATGTCAGCAACATTAAAGAAAACAAATGGCTGAAATCCTAAATTCTTGTAAGTGGTTCTAGTTTTGCATGTGCTGTCTTTAAAATCCGAAACATGATACTTAATTCTAGGCTGAATTAGATTTGGTTTCTTTTTACCAATAAATACAGTATTATTTTTGTAAGTCACATGTCCATTCAAGCGTTTTAAATTTTGCAGTTTATTACGATTTTTCGTTTTGTTTGACTGAACTGCGACCTCTGATACGGACACCTGAATCTGTTTTCTATAAATTTGCACGCTATGACAATGTGCTTTCGAAAATGCGAGAGGATTATCATTATGCATGGGTAAGGGTGGAAATTCAAGCGGGTCATGTATATCAAGCTCTATAATGTTCAAACTATTTGCATTTTCTATATGGGGATAACACTGAAATTGAGACATATTTGTTTAAATATTATAATTTATATAAACTATCAAGGTACGTATAGATCTGTTAAAATTGACTGTCCTCAACTATTCTTTAATCTTTAAATTGTGGTAATAAAATATTCAAAATGTACCAATAAATAATGTATCAAAGTAATGCACACCTACTGGTAACAGTAAACAGATGAAAAAACACAAACAATTAATAAAAGTGACTTAATTGCAATTCAAAAAGCAAAAAGTCTATGATGCCAGAGACATTTAAGCAGAGATAAAATACATATGCAGATAAAAAGTGGCTGGTCGTTTTCTTAAAAAAAAGGAGTTTTTAGTATAATAAAACCTGAAGTGGGGTCATAACTATGTATATATCTCTGCTTAAATGTCCCTGACCTAACTAGCAAACAAAATTATACGCTGAAGTTGTTTTTACTACAAAGAGATAATATATTAAATCATGAAGACAGCAGAAAAAAGTCAAAATTATTCGCCACTCATTCTATTCTATTCTATTCCAATGTATCCCAATGTATCAAATTAAACATTATAACGTTGAGACGCCCCCTCAATATAGTTTTGGAAATTCCGTTCACCGCTAACACATTGGATTTGCTTTAAACTGGACAAGGATTGAAAGAAAAGAAAAATTACCTATATATGTCAAAATAAATTTAGCAATTACTTCTCGTTAAAATACTTGTGATAATTTCAAAATAATTAACTTTTCATCAAAATAACGAGTGAAATTTATGTTGCGGCATTCTTTTCTACATCACCAGAATTTTGGCGATCATTTTAGTAAAAATAAGCACACACTACAGGTTTTGAGAAGATACTACCTGCATAATCGTACTGTGCTATCAAGTGTGTTATGTATACGAATTAAAACATACAAATCAATGACCCAATTTATAAATTTTACTGTGTTTTGTTTGATGGCCTTTCGCCTCGTATAATCCCTATTCTACAAGTTCTATTTGAAGTGCAGGCCTTGTAAAAAGCTATATAAATTGCTTTTAGACCGAAATAAAGTAATAATACTGACCTTAACAACGACATATATTCCATAATATTCCATTATCACTGCTGAAAGGTATAATTTTAGTGTTTTAATCTTCAACAGGCGTTCACCGAGGGTGTACACAGCGCGTCGAGAAATAAAATGGCGGTCAGATGCAGTGAGGAACTCAACGGGGCTGTTTTTATTAAATCAAAATCTGCCCTGTATTGCGGATACGTGAAATTTCATCGAGTTATTTTTAAAGCTAAATCATCACTTGTTTTGAATCAAGCTCTTAAAAAGTCTGTGTACAACTATTAAAAAAAAAAAATTTAAAAAAAAAAAAAAAGTTTGTGTACGGGAAAACATTGTCGTTCGAAATTATGCTATTAACGTTCCTAACATAGTGACAATGTTTAAAACGGTCACGGAAAATGTATATTCACGAAAAAATAAGAAATTTTCAGAAAAGATAGAACAGGTAATGATCTTCTACTCCTGGCAATTTCAACAATATTTAAGAATATACAATTTTTGTACCCGTTTTGAAACATTGGCAATTTCGAAGAAGACAAAAACTTTATTTTTTCGATTTTCGCATTTGTACCGCGATTTTCGACTATGATATCTCAATTAAACATGTTAACACGATTGTTTGATGAATCTCCGACATAATAACTTACTTCTGATATGATTTGTTTTCTCTTTCATCTAGTATAAGCTTTAAACTAGGTTTTTTAAAAAGAGTACTATAAAATCCGCGCGTCTGCACGTGCTCGCAAAATGGGAACTACGTTGCCTCCAACCCCAATTATTTATGTTTGAGTTATGCGGTTCAGGCACGTGAAATGACTTCTCTGCTCCCGTACTGCGTCGGATTCCGTCACTCGGGACTCGGGAATCCGACTCGGAGAGTACTCGACGCCATATTGAACTATTTTCAGAAACGACAACTCTGTAGTAGCGACCTCTTCAATTATAAGATAAACAAAATGGCGACGTCTGGCAAGTTCCGAAAATGCGGTACATATTTATTTGTTTTATCAGGGAGTATTCATAGAGATTCCTGATATAATAATGTATTCATACTTAGGTAAACAATATGGTGATTTCCGTCAAACGTGGGCGCTTCTTAGTTTATTAAGAGGTTTCACCTCTTCTTCATCTAAAACTAAATAAAGTGCGAGCACATGGGCATCATGATCATGGTCCACACCAATATATACAGGGCAGGGTAGAGCAGGGGTGTCATTACCTTTATAAGAAAGCGGCACCCAGAGCAGAATAGCCGGGTATTTTTATTGATACTTGTATAAAATACTAGTAAAAGTATTCATAGTAGCCAGGTAGACCAGTCAAAGTAGCAGTGAGAATCCCCGCCTCCTAATGACACCACTGGTAGTGTCGTCATTTGAGGAGTGGAGACTTGCTTTAGTGGCACGGGGATATGGGAAAAAGAAACGCGCAATAAAGGGGACACTGTCTGCCTGGAACAACAAGGAACACCACCAGGAACACTCCCACCCATAATTAATGGAACCCAGATAGTTAGAATATGTCTCTGAAAATTCCTTAAACAGGTCTTAAGACTTAACGTTATATTGATATATTTAAATACATAGATTTAAAACTGAAAATAAAAAGTAGAAGTTATTTATACATGTGGATTAACCTAGAAAGTGACATAGAAGTTATTAATAATACGTGTGGATTAACACTGAAAGTCAGTGACGATGAAATCATTTGTACAGACGGAATTACGCTGTAAGAGACAGTGACATGGTTTATCACTGCGACTTATACTAAAAGGAATGTTGAAATTGTTTATTTAGTGGGATTTACACAAAAAGAGACAGTGAAATTATTTATATGTATGGATTTATCCGGAAATTGACAGTGACTGTGAAGATTCTAAACATGCGGATTTACGCTGAAAGCGACAGTGACGTTGTTATGTGGATTTACACTGAATGATCGGCAACGTCATTTATATATGTGGATTTTTTTGTATATGTTAGGAACATAACCCACACCGTCGCAAGCGTGTTTTTTTTAAAATTGAGAAAAAATGCAGTAAAACATTTATTTCATAATTCTATCTTTGATACTGTTTACAGTAACGAATGTCAACCCATGCATTTAAAAGCGTTCTTATATTTTTCTTTTTCATTTGTTTCTTTCTATTAAATATTTTTTTCTAAAATTGATAAGTGAAGTTACTATATATGCAAATTTATCCTGAAATTAACAGAGAAGTCCCTGTCACCTGAAATTAACACTGAAGTTACTATATACGCAAGTTTTTACCCTGAAATTAACACTGAAGTTAATATATATATACATGATATATGCGACGAAGTTATTATATGCAAATTCAACCTGAAATTAACAGTGAAGTTACTATAATGTAGATTTACATTGGAAGAGACGGTGACGTCATTTATATGTTGATTTATGCTGAAAGAAACGGTGACGTCATTTATATACGTGGATTTACGCTGAAAGAGACGGTGACGTCATTTATTACGTGGATTTACGCTGAAAGAGACGGTGACGTCATTTATATACGTGGATTTACGCTGAAAGAGACCGTGACATCATTTATATACGTGGATTTACGCTGAAAGAGACCATGATGGTTTATATGTACTGTATACCAAATTAATTCTGTTTAAATTGTACAAAACAAATGAACGGGACAGTCACTAATTTTTTTTAATGCTGCCTAAGATACATTGTATGATACGTATCTAGTAGAAGGTTGCAAGCCCTTGTTAAAGCAGAGGAAATTATTTTAGTATTTATAGCAACAGGTTACACATTTTATATAACCATACCTAGAAGTTACTGGGCCCAAAAAAAAGAAAGGTTACATCTGAATCGGGGAGCAGTGCCCCAAATGTTTAATGTGCTGAGAAGGTTGATTCCGATTTGGCTTGGATGGTTTGAAACCTCGCCTCTCTCACTGCGAGTTGGAATAAATAAGAAAGCGTGACTTTCAGATGGGCAGAAGGTATACACTACTATTTCTACCCAGGAAAAAGTGGTGTGCCCCCACCATGGATGATATCTATCATCATATGTGGCCTAACATGTGCTAAAAATGACTAAAATCATCCAACCGATTTACTGAACCACCAGGTTCATGTTGATGACCCTCATCTTACGGATGTTGCCAGCTATCGGTTTATCCGTCAGATGACTCCCATCAGCCAACTCACATCTAAATCATTTCATGCTTAAATGTTATATTTATTGCATATATAAAATTATGTATTTATTAGGCACATATTTATAATTGCTTTATATTATAAGCACAACAAATAGGCGTCAGGGTTGTCATTAGTAGCCAATTGCCGATCAAAATTATCGGTTAAAATGGTGTTATCATCAGTTAGTTTTGCCTTAACTTGTATTTGCAATATTTGACACTAACTTCCTGGATCCCTCTTCAAATCGTTTGGAATTCAAAATGAATCCCTGTTGCCAGGGCTAAATCTAGTTTAACTACTTTGCAGTGAAATTAGGAACTTCAGTTTAATTTTTTAGTTCATTTGCTCTTAGTACAAACATGTACCACTTCTATGGTGTAATCGGTAAACACGTCTACCCTTTTAGGGTAGGAGACCCAGGTTCAAATCCTGGTGGGAGTAAAAATTTGTTTGGAAAAAGAGCTGGATGAAGCATTTCTTTAAAGGGACACTGTCCGTAAGTAAGCAGATATTGAGCATAACCAAATAACTGTCTGAATTTTATTCATTGAAATGTATACATGAAAACCCTAAGAAGTATGTAGGAATACATTCGTGAGTTTGAAAGAAAAAAAAGTTTTAATTATTAAATGTAAATAAAGTGGGACCCACACTATTTACCTTTTATGCGTTCACGTGACTTCCATAGCGCATTAGGTTTTCACCATAGTATGGATTGCGTAATATGTATAGCCCGCTTAGCTCAGTCGGGAGCGAGTTCCGACAACTTTACGCTCACGCACACTTATTTTTACTGCGAGTTTGGGCTGCGAGTTCAAACCCATGAAGTGGATTTGCTTTTTTTTGTACTGCGATTGAATTCTGTTAAACAATCTTGCTTTTAATTAGTAAATATTGAAAAATGTTTAGTGTATAATGTTTGCGAACATAATTATTGAGTGTTTTATAAGCTAAAAGTTACGGACAGTGTCCCTTCAAGTATTTCTAACTTTTGAATTTAATTCAATGTAATCAAATTCAATTTAAACAATCGAATATCATAAGTTACAGCATGTCTGGAAACGACCACGAGGGAATGAAGCTATTACAAGACAACGGCCCATTTAGCAATAAAATCTTTCATGAGGCCCTCTTTTCTTCTTTGAAAGCCGTTTCCCTCTTTTGGATTTGCAATAATGAGCCTCTTATGAAATAGTTTACCTAATATTGTAATGCATTGAATGCTCTTAGAAGACAGTGGCCCAGTTAGTAAAATTATCTTCCCTGAGCCCCTCTTTTCAATTCATCATCTTTAAGGCCCTATTATATTACCCTTTGGTCTTAAAATGAAAAACAATGTTATTTTGGTACAATAATAGGTCTTTTTTAAAAATGTTTACAAAAATCTTCTCTGAGGCCCTCTTTTGTCCATATTCTTCTCTTTTTGCTATGACCTTTGCCCTTTAAATCTTGGTAGCCAAACAGAGACTAGCGAGTTGTCGTTTTAGCGCAGGAAGAAACCTAACATGTGATGTCGACCAGTTTTCAAGACGTTTACACATCCATAAACTCTTCTAACTACATTCTTTTCTTTCACGACTGTTATTATATTTATTATCTCATTTTAAACGGGTGTGTCTTTAATTGAAATATTGAAAAATAATAGCTCCGTCGTTTCACTGGGCGCTTCAGAGAGCTGAGATCAATGCCAAGAATGGAAGTTTATAACAATTATGTAAATATATATCCATTTTTAGATATCATACAGTACGTTTAATCTGCATCATTGTGATCTTTTTTTTTTTCATATTGACTGTTCGCATTTATGCAAAAGAAAAAAATAGTTAAAAAATCAAAAGAAAAAAAAAAGAGACATGAAATGTGAAATACGGTATACAAAATGCAAAGTCTTATTATGAAGGACTAGTGCTAGGTTATAGGGAAAAAAACAATAAAAAATGTATGAATTTAATTGAATGTTGTTTAACGGCTCATCAACACAACACAGTATAGGTTATTTAGAGCCGCCCCAGAGAGAGGGGATGGATACGTAGGAATCCGGGAACCGTGCCCTACTCCTATTATCGAATAGATTCCTATGGTTCTTTAACGTGCTTGGAGGATAGACCGATACAAGGTACTGCCCGGCTTACGTCCCCATCCGACGGACGAGGCTAAGGGAAAATGTCTTGGCCAAGAACACAGCGATGAAACTCAGTGGCACCACGGAGGATTGAAACCCGGGCCTCCGGTTACAAATCCGCCGCGCTACCGACTGCGCCATGCAAGCCCTAAAGAATATTTTTTGTTTCAAAACCCAGTGTAAAACACAAGTTGTCAATACATACAGACTTGCTTTACACAGATAATTTTAATGTTATAGTATCAAAAATAAACATTGTTTCATGCTACACTGATTTTTTCTAATATTTTGTTTTTGGAAAGAGAAAAAACAAGAACCCATGCTGTGTAATAAATCTGCAGTCCATTATCAAAGCCCTAAAGAATATTTTTTGTTTCAAAACCCAGTGTAAAACACAAGTTGTCAATACATACAGACTTGCTTTACACAGATAATTTTAATGTTATAGTATCAAAAATAAACATTGTTTCATGCTACACTGATTTTTTCTAATATTTTGTTTTTGGAAAGAGAAAAAACAAGAACCCATGCTGTGTAATAAATCTGCAGTCCATTATCAAAGGACAATGTTTTAGGATAGTTTTAAAGCATTAATATACACAACTTCCAAAATAATTATTTTTTCTTTAAAAAAACACAAGAAGGTTGATTAAGGAAGATCAAGATATAAGCAAGGGTATGTTATTTCTGATTAGTAAGCTAAGCTTTGCATGTCCCAGAATGAAAACATTAAATTTATTTGCTACAGTTTGATACTGGAAAAATCAACTAAGTAAATTATCTCTATACTCCAGTTCTACAGATAGCAAGGTATTGACTCACATGGTTTCAAACTTATTTTTAAGTTTTTATATGCGATTACCTAGTTTCTCTGTACAAAGATATTATATACGTTTTAAAAGGTTAAGCTGTGGAATTTGACGTTGCATCTTGTTTCGATAAATGTAACGTTTTGCTTCCATGATGATTTTGCTCAAAACAGTATCAAATTTACTATTTCCAAATAAAATAGCTGTTTCTGTTAAAGTTACGAATGCTGTATTGCATTTTTCTGTAATATAAGTTTGAAGTTTTGACCAGAATTCTTTTACTGTTCCACAGTTCCACAGTTCCAAAACAAATGTTGGATAGTTTCAGGTGTATTTTTGCAAAAGCTGCACATATCGTTATTAATAATATTCATTTTAGATAAAAGGTAATTGGTCAGGGGCGTACCTGGGCATACCAAGGCTAATAATGCAAAAAATGCAATACAAACTGAAGGTATAGTGGGGTTGTATAGTGGGGTTAGGCACATTTGTGAATCCAAAACTGGATGGTGCATATACCTAAATTAGCCCGAGGAACGCCCCTGTTGGTTCCAAGTATTCTATGGTTGATTCTAAATTGAACCAAGGTAACTTAGGATCTTTTGTTATTTTACAAGGTAGGGCATAAAATCTTTCAAATTCAAAGTTTGGAATGCTAACTGCTTCATTTTTCCATTTACTTAATGCTTTGCGATATACATTATTTTTAATCATGATGTCATATATGTTTCGACAGCCTTTCTCATTTTGTAGAATCAAGGATAGGATTAGTGGACGAATAGGGTTTGGCTGTTACAAGCTAGATGCACAATATTCAGGTTTTCCAATTAATTCCTGACAGCAGTTATAATACCTTCATATTCAAGAAAATTGGATTGTATATTATAGTGTTCATTCAGTTCTATGAATGAATACAGATTTCCATTTTCGTTTAAAATGTCATTGATAAAAGTTATTCCTCCTGTTAGCCATCTTTTGTAAAACACACTAGAGCCTCCGATTGAAATTGAAACATTTTAAAAATGTTTTTTAAAATGTTTGATGTTTCTAGAAAAGCCTGATATAGCCCTTATAAAACAAATACATTTGATGTAATCATTGATCACATAGTAATAGTGTTAAATAAACTATTTTCATATTGTTTATATTAAATATATGATATCTGGAATGTTTTCACGAGATGATATATGTATAAGATCTATAACTTGCAATAAACTATCCCTCATGTCAAAGGTGTACCCTAATGTCTGTGGATTGGAGAAGAAATATATACTTGCAGACCATATAAGCGTAATTTAACAATATATCAAGTACCATGAACGTCTGTATGGACTTCATGAGTCATATGTTTCTTTGTTTAGAGTTTTATCATAGATCTACATACACACGTGTACATATATATCCATGGTATTATTAAATGATTTACTGATACAATATCAAGTTCATAAATGCATGCAGCTGACATATCAATCTCGACTGACAAAATGGTAAACAATCACTCCCAGAATATGATATAATCATAATTCCAATGTCTCTTCCTCCTTTCCCTTTAATTCAATCGTAATATTTGCGCGAAAACGACGTCGACGTCGGATGACGTCATTAAAAACATCAAGCCATTTTCGGAAGTTTGTTTACCATTCGATAACGTTAAAAACAGTGGGTGAGTGACCATTTGAATTATTTTATCAATTTTTGCCATAACAGGTTGTAAAAAAACACGTATTTTATTGTTGACACTATAGGAAGGATTCCGTTATTTATATTTGAAAGTAGTTCCTTATTTCTATTTCGCGGCTCTTAGCAAGCACGAGCAAAAGTTCCCGTGCAATATCAATGCGTGCAATATCGTAGAATATTGCACGCTTAGCTCAATGCAAACTAAACGGCACAATATGAAAGTATACAATAATAAAGTATATATTTGGAAAACTCAACAAATGCTTCCAAACTATCAGTCATTATATGGAACGAACTGTTTGGGACCGAACGAACTGTTTGGGGCCGAAACGTCTTGATTTCAACTACACATATTTGGGGATTTATTTTGTTAAAAAGTATAATTTAACGGTCATAGCGATAAAATATCAAGAAATTGATCAAAATCACTGACAAATCTGCATTATTTTCATCAATACAACATTATATAGAAGAGCACTATTTTGCGGAGAGCTACAATCGAAAACCGAACCAAATGCTGCATTTTGATGCAAAAAACCATTGAGCGGCACCCATTACTCTCCGAGCCACTATTCCCGAGTACGGAAATTGGCGAAGAGTTCCGATCGGTTTTGTATGTATGACGTAACGTCGACTTGGCGTTCTCGTGCAAACTGGTATAAAAAGGCGTGAATCATTAGAAATATTAATAAAATATCATTTTAAATTATGTAATGTATAGTTTAGTAACCAGTGGTTTTGCGATACTGAAAATATCTCTCTCGGTAGAGAAAAGGCCCCGATATAAAAACTCGTGCTCCGTGTGACGGAGATATTCCCCGCATCTCAAAAACACTGGTTATTAAACTCTATTTAAAACTAAATTGAAACTGGAAAGTACGTGACCATAAATGTGATATAACAATGATAAAGCTGTTATTGATGATGTGATAACTGATAGAATTTCTGTGATAATTGATAATAGTCAGATAGTCATATTTTTAATTATATCATACATTTATCTGTACTTTTATGTTCTCATCTTACCAATTGTTTGTTATAACTTGTATATGGATCTTTTACCTGAATACAATTGAAATTGAAATTGAAACGAACAATGCTCATTCTGCGTTCGTTCTGCGTTCATTCTTCGTTCATTTCCCATTCGTTCTTCGTTCGTTCTTCATTTATTTGGGG
>JAWPHD010018541.1:0-39443 GCA_037043455.1 Cyrtodaria siliqua | reverse complement strand
CTGATGTTGTTATTCAGTACAATTATGCATACATTCTGAGGTGTTTGTTATTATTTACATTTGTTTGGCATTTTTACAACAACATTTAAGTGTATCGTTTGCTATCTTCTCAGGGTGTTGACTTTATTGTTACGATATTTATTTTTTTGACTTCCGGTACTTACGACCACGGTAATGAGTGCGCGGCAGTGTTGATACATTTTCAATTTTGAGATCGACCAACGGTCGATAACTTGTCAAAACAGTATCGTTGTTGACGGTGAAAGTTATATTTCAAGTGTAACGGTGAATTTTTTGGATTTTCAAGCGTTATGGAGGAAAATTCAGCAAAAACAGTAAGTGACTATTCAAAATTTCAAGATGGCGGCGCCCCTCTCGTATTCTTCAGAGAAACGGCCATCTTTGGTGAAAGACGGCCAACCCCAGCCGAATGGCTAAAACATACTGAGCTTTATCAAGCAGTAGGGTCCACGATAGATCCCACGCACATCACAGGTCTACAACGTGTTAGAGGGATGTGGCGAATATATGTAGACAATTTGGAAGATAAAGTGCAGTTAATGGCGGAAGGATTCCCCCTACGTGGTAAAAATATGACTGTATTGAAAACGAACCCCTTACGCTTTGACAACGAACTGACAACGAGGGTTCGAGTAAAGGATTTACCACTATCGGTTGATGATGGTGTAATTGAGAGAGTATTCACGCTGAAAAATCTTGAATGTATTGGACATGTCGAAAGAGAAAAACTCCGAGTGAACGGAAAATTAACCAATTGTAATACAGGGGACAGAGTCATTGTGATAAAATCCCTGTCCCTCAAGGAGCCTCTTCCCAGGCAAATGATGTTTGGGAAGTTTAAAGCAACGGTGTATCATCCTGAACAATTTGACACACAAAAGGAGTCGAAATGTTCAAAATGCTTTGAACTCGGGCATAAATATAGAGACTGCCCGAACGATTTCAAGTGCATAAATTGTATGAAAGCTGGGCACCGAAAAGGTGACTGCCCGCAGAGCCTTACCCCACCAGGAACCACGGCAGACAACGCAGCAGTTAACACAGATCTTAACGGCACAGTTTCTAGTGCAGAACACGTGAATATTTCACGTGAATCACATGATGTCGAACGTGTAGGCGATCAGAGATCAGTACACAAAGCTAAACACAGGAAATTACCCGGTCAACAAATGATTGACGGTTTCTTGGCCATCATGAAAGGAAATACGGAAACTCCAGCCAAAGGAAAACAGATTCTAGTTGTAAGATCGCCACCGACGCCGGCCGAACGACTAAACGACGAAGCGAAAAAACAATGTAACCATCAAAGTGAAAGTGATTCTGACTATGGAACCTAATTACATCATATTTTTTCATCCACCTCGGAAACAAAAACTGAACGGGCTAAGGTTTGTGAGACTGATTAACGGACATATAACTACGAACTTATTATACTATCCAAAGGGAAGTGTTAATTATATCAAGATAATTACCGCTAGACCATTATTACGAAAGATAATATGTATATATGTAATACTGTTAGAGTATAATATTTGTGCATACTGCATTGACGCTTATATGCATAACAATAACCAAAATGTATAAATATGCATCGCCAGCATTCGCATGGGAACACACCATCAAATTGTGATGTGTACATGTGCATGTTGTTGTGAAACTTGGGAGGATACTGGTCTTTACCAACATATACGTCATATCGACATTCACTGGAGTTGTTTTATGGACATAAAATGTGTCCATATGCATGTTGCTATTGAAACAATTATGTATGAGATAAACAGATGTATGTGTGCAATCGCTATTGATGCATCCATGTCAATGTTATTGCTGAAAATCAATATGCGTAACGATAACCACAACACTTTTTTTGCTTATAATAACATACGAAAATATACACACTATCCTGTAAACAAAGTTCGACCGTTAGTCATGCGTCCTCGTGCCATTAACAACGTGACACTATTAAAATCACAATACGACGCGGCTCAGCCGGCGGTTACACTATTACAATGGCTTTTATGCGTGAAGAATACAATAAATCATGGTGATAAATAAAGTAAATATTGACACCGTGCATTTTATATCGGTAAATGCACAAGGCTTAAGGGATAAGAATAAAAGATTAAGGCTAAACATTTGGGCAAAACAACAAAAATCACATATTCTATTTGTCCAGGAAACACATTACACACAGGACATTATAAACACAATACAAAATGAAATGAACGAATGGGATATGTTTAACTCTTTTGGTACAAGTGCAAGCAGAGGTTGCTCAATATGTATAAATAAGACCTTACAATATGATCTATTAGACAGTTATACTGACCCTCAAGGTAGATATGTGATTATGAACATACAGGTAGGAAGAACGGTATATACATTTGCAAATATTTATGCAAACAATGACCAAAGAGAAAGAAACACTTACTTTGGAACACTTAATAGTTTACTACAAGAAAAGTCAATGGGGATAAAAGTATTAGGCGGTGATTTCAATGAAACTTTAAAAGAATTAGATAGAGTTAGAAAAAACAAAATAGGTAAAGAAAAGAAACCTGTATTCCAATTATCAAAACTAATTAAAGATAATAACTTAACAGACATATGGCGTCATCTACATACAAATACAGGTCAATTCACTTGGAAGAGAAAAAATGGTGAAGAAAAGAGTAGAATAGATTTTTGGCTCATAGATGAAAATTTAAGACCATCAGAAAAAAAAGAAAAAAGAGAAGAAAAAAAGAGAAAAAAAAAAAAAAAAAAAAAAGATATTTTCTTTTGATTTGATATATTTATACTGTCAATGTTGATTCTGAAGATAGGAACATAGCGATGTTGTGTACGTATAAAACCGTTATAAGCTTACCAGTAGGCCTTATTGCCTACTGCCCGTTCCAAGTTGGTTACCCTGTTTTCACCACTCTTTATGTTGTGTATATCATGTTAATTGATTAGTTATGCTCTCTTGATATTGCGTGTTGTAAAGTGCGGACCTACGGTGCTATTACAGTTGGGTGCTGTGGTTTATTTCCGCATATCACAAGTAATATATATTTCCAATTTATACGGAGTGAAATCTGATAAGAAAATCTTTGCTATAATTTCAAAAAAAAATCAAAATTTTAATAATCAGCAACACCCGTTTTTAGTAAAGGAATATACCTTTCAATAGAAGACCGCACATCCTTCCAAAAGAGTTAATTCAATTACAAAAAGTATTTGCAATTACATGAAGATAAAAAACTCGAATAAGAAATGTAACATTCATTGAACTCAGTCATCTAAAACCACACATACAAAATAAAGAGCAATTACAATGATAAATAGATGCGATTTATGTTACGCCTTAGAATGTTCAATGGCAAAAAGGAAAAATGGTTTAAACCAGATTCTAAGTTGCACCAAACCTCACTCTTACCATATTGTCATACCAATTAAACAGGACATTTTAAATAAAAAAATCGGTATCAGGCTATATTTCGGGTCGAATTACATATTTGTAAGAATACAGTTACCTGCTTTTGTCCATATGCTTTACAAGCAGAGCACTAATTGCGTCATCTTTGTGTTCCGTTGCAGACTCTAGAGCCAGCTTTCCTGAATGTCGTTCGAATGGGTTGACACCGACCTTAAGGTATTCCTTAACCTTAAAATAATCCCGTTCTCCTATTTCGTTAAAAAGGGCCGAACCAAGTCCATTCTGCATAAAATATCGGGATTAAACCATTATTAGAAAACATATTAGACTATCCATAAGGTACTACTTCATTTTTGATAGGCATACACTTGCATGCATGAAAATGGTGTTATTCAATTCTGTTTAAGTAGATATAAAATTCGAACAGGAAATGTAGCATTCAAAAACCACAGCGAACTAAAAGTTCGCACAGAAACAAACAAATACAAAGAAACTTACTCGTCCTTTGCGATCATCAAGCCCACTGTTTGTGGTTTTAAAGTAGAATACCGCTTAAGCCGGTGCTATGGGGCTTGAGAAGTGTTGCACCTTTTATATCATATCATGAACAGACTCAATAAAATCGAGTCTTTTCTATCTTGGTTGTGTTTGTTGCTTCAATGGATCCCCTTTTCAGTATTTACTAAGCATTAGCAATACAAATATATATTCGAACTACCGTTTCTAGTGTCATTTACATTTAGTTCATGAATCAACGTAATTACATGTTGTATCAACAGGGACAGATTTCTGAATCATGTTGACCGATGTCGTTTTCTAAATAACTCGAATGTAATGGCATACTAGAATTCATGTGGTGGGCTGGGCCCATGGATTGGACTCACTGCAGAATGCATCTCTGATATGAATTAATGTTTGTTCTCATTTGAGGTGATTACTTATAAAGTGTTTATCTATTACTGAGTTCATGAACATTGTCATGGTCTCTAGAGGTTTCAAAATTGGAATTTCATCTTTTCATTTATTCAGTATGTCATATAAAAGGAACATATGGCAATCACATCAACCAGTGTATTACCAAATTAATAAATAACAATCCAACATTAAAGCAAATATATCATCCTCTTTAGTAATAAAAGTAGGTATGGAAGTCGAACAGGAAACGTAGTTTTAAGAATGCAGTCAACCAACCACACGCATTAAAACATAAACAGTAACAATTTTATTAAGCATGACAAATCCGCTGAGGTACACCAAACGTCGCTCTAAATAAAGATATCCCCGTTATGTTATTTCTCCAACAAACAACAAACAAACAGCATTATTAGGCGATATAAAAAGTATAACACGTAGAAGAATTTGGATAAATATCAAAAAGCACAGAAGCCCAAAGGTTTAGCAGAAGCAGAGAAATAAAAGAGCTATTATGGGTACATGACAAGATTGAAGACAAACATCAAACGTTACCGCCCTTTGAGAATTTTGGTAGAATTCATCATAACTTCTTTTGATATTAAATTCGCTATCTTGACGAAGTCCTTGACCAGCCAGTTGTCACGAGTGGAGTACGGCGCTAGGCATGATGGCCTAGATGTATTAGTCAGCACCAAGAGGAGTGGGATTACGTTACCGGAAGCAATACACAAAACGATTAAGATTGCAATAGCTAGGTCAGTCTGTTATAACTGATAAACGGTACAACCTTTGCACATGTTTGGACAGGAGAAATACCGTTAAGCCCTAAGATATATTGACATATTTACAATGAATTATCAGCGGTCATAAAATGCAGTCCGTCTAGAGATTGTTGACGCATTATATAATACCAATATAATTAATTACTTTGCAATATTGACTATGGCTGGTTCTTGCTATATATACCCATACTAACATATCGAATTTAGTATGCGGTTGAAAAATGAATGAGTGTATATTCTTAACTGCAGGTAAGAGAAATATATGTTTGTTTTGCTATTCTTTAATATTTAGAAAATATATGTGGCGATATTTAGTTATAAATAATATCAGTGATAAATCATTTTGGTATAAGATATTTGCTTATAAATAATATGATATATAGGGTATGAATGTTTTTAATAATATCACATGATATATTGAATGTACTGAATATATGATTCTTAATAAATAAAGTATGTGGTTGAATAATGAACTGGTGTATATTTTTATTGCAGTCATGAGATAATAACAACGTCTCACAAATCCACTGTGAGACAAGGATGATCTAAGACCGTAGCAATTCCTTTTGTTACATCCACGAGCGTCCAATAATTCTTGTTACAATGGCATAGTTATTACGCAACCGGAGTTTTGATTAACGGATTGTTCGCCATCGCCGGAAGTAATCGTATTGGAATCGTATACCTATGTTACCGGAAGTAGTCGTGGATGATGTGTGAACTGTACAGGAAATTAACTAGTTATGACGACAGTGTAGTGTTTAACTATAGTACATGAAACCGATACTTCTACTTAGTATTTATTTGCAATACTTTGATACAACAAAAGTGTATTTAAATACATTAAGACTTAAATATTTCTACTTTACCGTTATTAATAATTTGTATATATATTGATTTTTGTTGTAAATAAATTTGCAAATATATTTATTCTTTATTCTCTCTTGGTGACTTGTCTGCCCTTGGTATATCTTGCTACAACTGTATATATATATATTCTTCAACTAGAACGAATTCGACGCCGCGCCATCGCAATTACCCACGTTTTCTTCACACGTTCAATTCCCTTTAACCCTGTAACCATTTTACATGTAATTGTTTCTATTGTTCTTTGATACTCAGATCTGAAATATTACTATTAATGCTTTTCTGTATACATGCATGACTAGTCAATGAACAATTTTTTTTTATGGTATTTATATATTTGAACGTTTGATCCCTATCCCAGAGTCCAATGATGACCCTGGAGCAAATACTACTGATACTCCCAAAATCATTACATTTAATTGAGAAAGAAACATAGATATTTGACCCAATTTACCTCTCCCCCACCCTCACCTCCAACACAAACCCAGCCCCACACTTTTAAGGTGGAAACACTGACATTATTTGATATGCGTTGTATTTTCAGAGGAGTATATGTGTATATATGCCAAGTCAAAAAAAAGCAAATAGAAAAAATGAAACTGTAATTAAATTGTGTGCACATTCGAAATGTTGACGACCTTTCAACCCCACCTCCCCTACCAAACACAGGAGAAAAATATATTGCTACATAATTTTTAAATAATAAATCTATTTATAAGCTGTGTATCTCTTTCATTCATAGACGACTATTTATACCAAATAATGTGCAAAAGAATGGTAAAATGAGACTGTAATTTAAGTATTAGTTTATTTGATGCCACTTATCCCAGGCCCCACCAATGATGTATGAGAAAACAAATGTGTACAGTGTAATCCATCATCGTAATGTTACATGTGAGGCATAATTAAAACAATCAGATTTCTACATATTACCCTCTCTCTCTTTCTCTCCGCCCCCCTCTTCTCCCCCTCCCCCAAGCCCCCCCTCCCCCCCCCCCCATATATTCAAGTCCCTGGGCAGAAGTCAAAGTTTGAAATAATATTGTTTGGTATGTTGTTAATATTTCATAGACGAGTACATACGTTATATGCAAAATAGTGAAAAATTACAATGTAAATGCATTTTTAGTGTAACTGACCTTTTGACACCCCACTCACTCACATCTGGGCAGACGTCCGAGTCCGAAGAAATAATAAAGCATTTGATGTGTTTTTTATCTTTCATAGACGATTATATACACCAAGCACTTGAGACATGTCTGCAATAAAAATGACGTCATCCCAAACCACCCACCTACCCCGGACACCTGAACCCTGGGCTGACGTTCGACTTTGAAATAATGAAATCGTTGAATTGTTGTTTATATTTCATTTGAGACATAATTACAAAAAATACCCACCCCACCCACTCACCTGGGCAGACGTCCGAGTTTGAAATAAATAAAATTGTTTCGTTTGTTGTTTATCTTTCATAGACGACAACATATACCAATTTATGTGCAGAACATTGGAAAAATTACACAGTAATTGAGTCTTTCATGTATTTAACCTTTCGACCGCCTCTGAGTGCCCCTGGGTGCGGAGTCAGAAATAATGTTGCTCTTGCACGCCGTCATTATAATGTGAAGTCACACCCTAAGTTTGGTTGAATTCTGTTCAGGGGTTTAGGGGGAGATATGGTATTATAAATGGACAGAAAGACGGATGGATGGACAAACGGGGACGATTTTAGTATACTCTTTTTTTAAAAAAACATGGGTATAACAAAGCTATAACTACTATTTAAGCCTTCGTAGGCGATATCCAGTTCTATGTTTAATGTACTATTAATTTGTGTTCCGTAATTTTTCAAATGCATTGCTAGTATTGGGAATATTATACAATTTGTGTTTAGAAGAATGAAAAGGTTATAAGTCCAACAGAAAGAATAGCATTCACAGATTACAGTCACTCCAACAAGTATTACAAAGCCAGGTGATACAAAAAGTACATCACAAACACATTCAGTAAAAAAGCATATCAGATTGAGATTTTGAAAGTTTGTTTCGTTTTAATCTATATTGTTGTCTTTCTAAATAGTTGATAGAACTACTAATTAGTGTTTATGTCCTTGATTATATTATAGATAAAATGGTCCATCAATAGGAATATACATACAGGATCTGTTTGCTGTGTCATTGAGTTAATTGTGTCCTTCATGTTGACTAGAGCAGTCAAGACATCTTTTCTGACTTCATCTCCAAAACTCTTGACTGTTGTCTCTAATTCCTGATGTCGACTTTCAATGCTCTTAACTGTTGTCTGTAACATCTGGAATCGATCATAAAATAACGAGTTTAATTGCAATTTAAATATATATGCATTTGTTTAGTTTTGGAATACTACAATTCAGTTTCTCAGTTTAACGAAACAAATAACACAAAAAACACATGACAAGCAAGCTAACCCCGTCGAAATTACCATAGCCTTACTATATAGACTCTATATTCAAACTTTCAGTAGCGGCCATAATCTATAAAAAAAAAAAAAAAAAAAAAGTCACTAGTCCAACATTAATGTGGTATAGTTTCTTTTTTGAAACGGTTGTTGCATATACATATATATTTTGTAGGCATATTACACTCTGGTTGGAATGTATAGATATTGTGGATTTTTAAAACGGAAATATTTTTTCTTTCGTTAAGTAGCGTCTCCGTGGTCGAGGGTTAACAACGTTGCCTTGTAAACCTTCTGGCTTCTCACGGCTGCGGATTACACTGGGAGCTCGACTTGTAAGTGAAGAAGTGTCGCTTCTTACGGATGTCGGGAGGTAAACAGTACTGGCTTTACCCCGGAAAAGTGGGTGGTCTTCCTCCACCGCAAAAAATAAACCTTCATATATAACCTTACATGTGTTGAAAAGGACGTAAAACACCATGCAAACACATCAATTCTTTAAATAATGAGTTCTGTTTACATTTGATTTGTTTTGAAAATCACCAAGTTTATAAACTGATTAAGTTAAAATACTCGTTTTTAATAAAAGAATGGTTTAGTTACAAAAGTCGAACAGGAAAAGTAGCATTCAAGGACGACAGTCAACCACAAACACACACAGAAACAAAGAGTAACTTTAAAGATGAATAAAATGCCAAAAAAGACATCACAGACTGTCACAGGATGACCTTAGTGGTTGGGCTAACTCAGAAAAGAATCAATGACGGTGAATGCATTTACATAAGTTTAATGCAACTTTTAAATTATGTTTAATATATATACAATTATCTAAAAAAACAAGCGAATACACAAATGAACTATGAACGTTGAAGACGTTCTTAGTATTGTTATAAATACTGAATGTATAAGACACTAAAGTGTTGTTAAAGCTATAACAATGTTGATCTAGCGCGATAGCTGTGATGCGCGAGAGCTCATGAAGATGATGATGCGCGAATTCAATGGATGATTGTCATCAAATGCCTTCTGTAAGGGTTGATGACGCGATGTAAAGATAGTTAACCTCCACTGAGATTGTGAGTGATGTTCCTCCAATGAGGACTGGTAACGGGCCCACCTTGTGTCCCGGGGGTTGTCGTTAACAAAACCTGGCCATACTGCGCAGGTACGGGGACCGTCTCCACCGCTCGTAAACGTTAATCGTGGAAGCTTAGCTCCACTCCGGAATATCCAAACCTGGATGGCTTACTCCAACCCTGGATGGCTTATATCCTGGATGGCTTACTCCAACCCTGGATGGCTTATATCCTGGATGGCTTACTCCAACCCTGGATGGCTTATATCCTGGATGGCTTATATCCTGGATGGCTTACTCCAACCCTGGATGGCTTATTTCCTGGATGGCTTAGGCTGTAATTTTACATACGTTTTTAGATGTCGGTTGACAAACATAACAATCTTGCATAATTATCATTACCCAAACAAATTATCATTCAATAAATATATGTAAGCTGTACTAATGATGAGTAGCAATGTATACATATTTTACAACGCCATGTATACGCCATGTACGTCGCTGTTAATAAATGCTCCTAATACATGTAATATAAACATTATCAAATCACTCGTATATTACACTCACTTAGTTATGCATGCACGCATGTCAACTAATGACCACATTATACAACGCTATGCATACGCGTCGAACATTTATTCTAGTCACTCATCTCATTGTTAACTAATGTTAACAATCGTGAATTACAATCACTGAGTTATACGCCACCGTTAACTACTGCACCTATTATCCACTGTTATCAAATTAATATTGTTTTACAATTAATGATCAATTACAATAATTACATCTAATACAGTAACTTCAAAATCATATGCTAGTCTAAGGTGAATGTTTGAGAAACATCAATGCTAACCGGATGTCGTAACCGCCCACTGAATACAAATGTACGATAAAAATTTAATAAAATTACTACTAACCACATGTTGCCTGTGAATTTTGCCGTCCAATCTCTGTTCCAACAAAGTACTATCGATCATCCCGGCGAGAGCTAGAAGACAATGGGTTTTATAGCAAACATTACGCCCAAACCATTATTTGCCCCGTTCAGTCCGTGACAAACGTGGCTAAATCTGCAGTATTAAATCTACACGAGAGGCCCCTTATACAATTTTGCCGTTTAAGGAAGATATACCTATACGTGTACATGCATTAGCACAAAACTAAACTTATGACACGGCCTCTCTGGCGGCCACTTAAAATGTGCACGCTTTTACGTGTTACATGAATAGATCATGAATATTGTGAAATTGTTTCAACTCGAACAATAGATTTGGGTGTAACCGACAACTTACAAGAGCTATGTACGCTCAATACGTTCTACCCGTGTCATTTTGTGACACAGACACTAAAGGGTTGACAATAGGTGGCAAAAAAGGCCGCCGTGGGTTTAAACCAGGTTCTAGGGTGCACCAAACCTCACACTTTCCTTACTATCAACCCAATAAACGGGACAGTGTAAATAAAGAAATTCCCGCCATAAACTATTCTCTAACCAACAAGGCAGAATTAATAGGCAATATAAGTAAACAACGTGTATATATAAATACAAAAATAAATTGCCTGGAAAGCCACAAAGAAGGTACCCAATGACTTGGCTGAAAATTAACTAAGTATCAATAACATCAGCACAGGCAATACTATTTTTGATGAACAATTATATATACTCGCAAGTTCGACAAGCTCGACTGTGTTAATTGAAGACACTGTTGCAAAATAACTGGAAAAAAATGAAACGGCGGGGAAATACAAATCAGCCAACTATAATACTCCTGATCCATGCCGATAAGAGAGAGAGTCGGACATAGTGGTGGGAAGCATTGGTTCTTGTTTTCCGCTCCCCAAATTATCTCTTTTCGACCCTCACTCATGGAGTGGAATTATATTATTAATATTAATGACATTTTGACGACCTCAATAAGCATACCCCTATACAACTAAAACCCTATCCAATCATGTTTTAATTTACAATACGTGTACATGTCTTAAACGTATACAACAAACATACTTTTCCTGTCATTCTTCTCTATAATATTCTGTAATTTGTTTTTTGTTTATATTGAAAGTATGTCTTTCTGCTTGTCTATTGGTCTCAATCGTACCCTTCAATCGATGGGAATACGTCGCTGAAACTTCTATCGGATACGGTTTTGCTCCGTCCATTTGTTTGTATTCTATAAAGCTTATCCACAATGTTCTGTTCACACTGATTTGTGTTAATAGTGAATACTTGTTTTGTATGCCATCTTGCAACATATTATTTTTGTTATCTGCATGCATTCACTTGATATGTTGTATTAGTATTGTTGTTGTTTTTATTAGAAGGCCTCGTGGAAGATGGTATTATTATTATCCATGATTTCTTACTGAAGACAGCATAATAGGGAGGTTGTGAAGACATAAAATCTATTTAAGCTAAACAATAGGCCGTTTTGCCTACTGACCGTTTCAAGCAGGTAACCATGTCTTAATTACACTTCATGACTATTAAATAATTAGTAATTAGTTTGTTCTAGGCAGTATTATTTGTTTTCTTTAAAGCTACAGACCCTGTATTGAAATCGCTTTCTTTTTAGTTCTCATGGGTAGTATAGACACTGGGGGTACCAAAACAGTTTCCCCCCTTGCAACGGGTAAACAAGCAATTATCAAGTTGTATCCAGCCGTCCATAATGCAAAGATGCAAACGCCAAATGTTAAAACATTTAAAATCATCAAGTGAAGTCTGACGGAATCGGACAGTAACTCTTCATCATCGCTATACGTATCATATTCTGTCATGGAATATTTTAATTTTCTACATTTTGATATCTGGTATTTTAGTTCAAGAAGCTCTCCTGATTTTATCCAGCTCTCGTTGACAAACTATCTCATATTCTACTTGGACTTGATTGCCTTCCATTAATTTTTTTCTATATATATATTTTATATAAATTTTCAAGTTTCTTTTTATTTTATATAAATTTTCAAGTTTATTGCACATCTTTTCTATTCCCTTTTGTTCCTTTATATATAATAATACAATATAATATTTATTTTTTAAACCCTTATTTAATATTTTGAATGTCCTTAAATTGCCCCAGTTGTTAGAATAATCATTGTAGCCCTTCCACTTGACCAACGCTTGTTTCTTTTTATAATCAGGTCGCTTTTTCAATTCTAAATACTTCTTATAGGTCTGATCTTTGCAAATACACAAAAAACATTTTTTGGATTTCTAACAAAAGCCGTTATTGTAAATACAGATTCAGTTAACATTTCACAGAGATAATTCCATCTTTTTGATGTCATATGATTTGCCATTACGTAGCTTAATAAATACTGATAAAGGTTATCCTTTGGGAGCAACACACACAGTTAAGAGAATAAAGCAGCAGACGCGGTTTTATTGAGTCTGTTCATGAGAAGTAATGTATGAAGCAACACCTCTCACGCCCCTAGCACCGGCTTAAGCGGTATTCTACTACTTCAAAGCCACCTACATTGGACTCGTTGGTCCAAAAGGACCAGTAAAAATAACACTACTGATTCGTAGCACGGGGAGATTGTTTACAGCCGCCAGACTGCACTAAACGAACGTTAGTGTGAATGTCAATAAATACTGATAAAGTTGATCCTTTGAGAGCACCAAACACAATTAAGAGAAAACAGCAGGAGACGCGGTTTTATTGAGTCTGTTCATAAGAAGTTATGTTAGAAGCAACACCTCTCACGCCCCTAGCACCGGCTTAAGCGGTATTCTACTTTAAAGCCACCAGAAAACAATCAGAAATAAATATCATTTTAGGTCTCCACAAAACTAATTTATCAATAATTACTCTACCATGAGCAGCTATTTTTCCCACTTCACCTCCGAGTGTTTTAGAACCACTCTCCAAGATTTGTTTTCCTGCAGTTTCTTATGCTTTCTTACCAGCTTTTTTTACAGAATCACTAAATATCTATGATTTATTATTTTAGAATAAATCGAAACTCCAAATGGACTCCATTAGGATTAACAATTTTACCAGAGAAATCGGTCATATAAATAATAATACTGTTAATGATTGTTTTATTTACTTCACAATACCCAACTCTTCGGTTCATTTGTAAAAGGATATGACCTTGTAAGGTCAGCTGTATTTATTTCATAAATAACATACCCATATGATCCATCAACAATATAATTACTTATTAAATCACAGTAAATATATAAAGTATCAATATAATTTGTTATGTTTGGTGTTCCTAACCTAGTTTCTCTAATAACTGTCAACCCTTTTGTGTTTTGGCATTGTATTCATCTTTAAAGTTGTACTTTGTTTCTGTGTGTGTTTGTGGTTGACTGTCGTCCTTGAATGCTAAAGAAATATAAAAAGATCGGACAGGGAAAGTAGCATTCAAGGAGGACGGTCAACCACAAAACACAGAAACAAACACGCAAACAGACAAAAAAGAAGGCAAAAGAAATAATAAAAGCAAACGACATCACAAACATAAAAGGGTTGACAATAGGGCTACCGCCTTGGAACGGTCAGTGGCAAAGTAGGCCACTGGGGGTTTAAACTGTTCTAGGGTGCAATTTACTGTTCGATTTTTATATCTATATTTACTGTCACAATAGTGTTGCTTGTGCCGTGTGCGCCGTAGAAAGTCTCCCCGTATATCCAATCAATATTGTTATATTTTCATCCTACAGGGATTGTATGACATTCATTGATCCAGGTTTTCCTTAAATACGTGTGTTTCGTACACCGTGTTGAAGGTTTTGTGCTCATCGACATTTTGGCCAGTTTTATTAGGATTTTCCTTAACTTTTCTCTTGCTCTAGTATTATATACTGTTGTCGAGTTTTAGACCTCTTTTAAACGTCCGCAAGATTACAAATATTATTTCTTATGGATATTTGATACGATTCTCTTTCGTATCTCTAATAACTACTTATTGGCCATTATTTCGCTTTTCAAAGAATGGTATCACTTTCTAAATTGCATATATGAGTATGTTTCTATTAGTAAAAACACTAAAATAAATCTTTCACTCTTCGGTTACACTCTGTGTTATCAATACAATTCCACAAAATAACTCTTCATTTCTTAGAACTAAAACATCTGTACGCCTAACACCTTTAAATCTTCATTCGGCAACATCGTTTCATGTTCCTTCTTATAATATTACTAGGGTTTTTAATAACGGCTCAAAGAAAAATTTCAGTTACTCCTCTAAAATCACCTGTTTTGAGGAAATACCTTATAAAAATGAGATATAGGGTCCTATATAAACCACAGCGTCCACCATGAAGACATGGTTAACAACTTGGAACGGTCAGTAGGCACTACGGCCTACAGGTTAGCTTGAATCGATTTTATGTGTACACAATCCTCGCTATTATCCTGTCTTCAGCGCCAAAATAGACAAAACAGTGTAAACAAAACTAAAAGTCTCCTTTCAGAAATTGTTTAGATCATTGAAGACGCTGGGTGTTTCCCACTGTTAATAAAGGTGCAGTTGTTGCAATTATTTATCTTGCAAGTCCACCATTAAAAAGATGTTAATGGTAGAATGTTTATTGTATGTCTAGTTCAAATGTTTATTGACGAACATCTCACGTCTTTTATGTTTTGACTTGAAATGCACAATGTTGCGGTATACAATATGTTGGACATATAGGTCGATCTTTTTAAGTTCGATTTCGTGAACATAAATATAATGCAGGTAATCCTAAAAATTAAAAACAAAATACTTGTACCAACACTTTCGTCAGTCAGGTCATACTTTTAGTAACGTTACTGTTCAACCGGTTGAATAAATAATGTATGATAATGATGCTACTAAAAGCTTTAAAATAAAAGCTAGACATTTTGCATAACTTAAGTGGATGAAAAACAGACACCATATCCACTCGGCCTTAATGACAATATATATCAACAAGGAAATATTTCAAAATATCCTAATATTGCCTTTTTTATATATTTTCTATTCGAAAAAGTAACTCTAGATCTCATGGTCGTAGGAGTAATGGTAATATGAAACGTAAATCGCGTGTAATTATTTCAGTCGCTGATTTACATACTATTTTTAAACAATCTGGAAAGCACTCTATGCTTTCACGACTTACCTCTTTGTCCATTTCTTCACTTTTCCCTAAAGGACGAGGAAGCAAACAAAATTTTCATTCGTACAGATCCCTTGTATAACACTGCTTTCATAACTCAAGGCTACACACCACAACATGTTCTCCGACCCCATATTGACAAGGAGTCTGATCAGGTCAGGCATTTTCTAAAAAATACTATATCTTAATAAAGGTATTGATTTCATTGACATACCTAGTATTTTTCGAGATAATCCTTAGTTGATTCTATTCCTAAATATTTAAAAAATTCAGAAAGTCCTGTAATTTGTTATAAGTATAAAAGAAATATTAGAAATATTATTTTCAACCACAACAAAACTAGTTTCTGACCGTGATATAGTAAATAACACTCCTAAGGAATGTGAATGTAACACATCAACATTTTGTTATGCTTCAGCGGGGCATGTCATCACTTGTAATTTTGATATTGTTGATAAAAGTATTCGGCATCTGCTTTCGAAAGGTCCTAAGTATAGATTACCTTCAACTATCGATTGTAATGCTTGTCGTGCTCAGATCGCCCAATCCATTGAGGATTTTAGTACAAAATAGTGTCGTAGATAACATGCGGACTCTATTGAACCCATCTCCGGGTAGATATCCGAAAGGCTTAACCGAGTTTGTTGGTGGAGGGACTATAAACCTTATAACTACACACACACACACACACACACACACACACATGCGGACCCAAACCCTATTTCTGCTTGGAAAAATTAAGTTTTTTAAATTATAGATACACGGATTAACTTGTATAATTGTAACCCCCTCTTTACTACTTTCGAGACCTAGGTTTCACTTTCGTAATTTAAAATCGGGAATTCAAGAATTTCTTAATAAATTTGGTTTATTTCCTACTGATTAAAATACGTATAAAATATACGTCGAACAGAACACAGTAAACCCCAAAACACGCAAAAAGACAAACTAGAACGGCAATAGTAATACAAAAGGCATATGACGTCACAAACACTAAAAGGATTGACAATATGGCTACCGCCTTGGAACAGTCAATGGCAAAAAGGACGTTGGGGGTTTAAACCAGGTTCTAGGGTGCACCACTAACCCTACTTCATTCCAATAAAACGGGACAGTGTAATTAGAGAAATCCCCGCCATGAACTATTCTCTTACCAACAATGCATCATTAATAGGCAATATAAGTAAAAAAACACAAAGATGCTCGTGTATATATAAATACAAAAAATAATAGCCTAGAAAGCCACAAAGAAAGTACTCAGTGACTTGGCAGAAGCCAAACAAGAGAATAAATCTTGTAGACCAACATCAAACATCACCGTCCTTTTGGGATTTAGGTAGACGTCATCATAGAGTCCACAGCCTGTCCGGTCATCGCACAATTAAAGAGGAAAGCATAGTGGCGAACTGTAAATGGGTCCACCACCAGGCATGCAATGCGTTGCAAAATGATAGGTTCATAACCTCTTTTGATAAAACATTTAACAAGTTTAACAATGATAGTATGAAAGTGATCATGACCAAGAATCTTACGAAGTTTGTAAATCACATCGCCATATAAGTATGGTTGTGATAGTTCTTGTCGCAGAAGAGTTTTTAAATTACTGTTATATTTGGAATGCAGATCAGGGTTACGATAATAAAATTCTGCAAAGGTTTTACGAAGTTTATGGTAACGGTCACTCTGATGGAGTAGCTTTTTAGTTATACAAAGATTACGAATATTGAAGTCCTCAACTCTAGTACAAGCTCTAGGAAAACGAATAATTTGAGACACATGTTCGGTGGATAATTAACAATATTAAAATTAAAATCATCTCTCTTAGATTTTGCTAATTATTTCACCATTTTCAATAGAGAGATGTAAATCGAGAAAAGAAGCGTTAATATCAGAAATAATGGCTTTGTTAAAGCTGTACAGTACCTATTTTAACTGGTAATAACTCATGAATATGAATGAGTCACGTGTGAAGTAGTTTCAAATCGACGAACACCGCAAAAGTCGGTATATAAGGAAAAATCGATACGTAAAATTTCACATTTTTATTTAGCCTCCGTACAGGTAACATCGATAAATATACGGCTCCAGAATATATGTGATAAAAAAAATAGTTGCCTGGAACGGGATTTGAACCATAGCCTTGCACTTGTAAGATTTGAAAGATGTACGCTGAACCTCTAGACCACTGCTATTTATTGATATTTTGTAGCATTTTTAACACTAAATAGGCATTACGTAATAACAAGAGCGCGCACACAAACTCATCAAGCGCTAAATAACAAGTCGAGATATGGTTGATTTGAGGCGAAGTATTAGTTTCATATTGATAAGATACAGTATTACACCAGGCAATGTTAATTTACACGTGCGACAATATGGACTGCATATTTATTGATCCATCTTTAGCTGCGTTCACATATGTTAAGTTATTTTGCCTCATGATATATGGTAGTTAGAATACTATTTTCTCAAGTAGCGTTGTAGTTCAGTGGATAGAGCACAGGACTTGAAATCAGAAGGTCGTGTGTTCGAGCCCCGAAAGAAGCTAACTTTTTTTTTCTGTAAAAATTACTGTTACCTGTGTATAGGTACGATGTGCACTGGTCGATGTATATACAGTAAATGATTTCCTGCTCTATATTTGCTGGCTTAAATACCCGATTTCGACATGAGCTGGTGAACATGAAGTTACAAATAAAGACACGCCTACAAAGAAGAAATCGATTGATATAGGGACTCTGTAGCTTTAAGTCGAAGTTTTTTAGGATATATAGTATTAACCATAGTAGAAAAGAAAGGGTTTTCAATGTTCAATATGACATCCAGATATCGAGATGTGGCATTTAAGGCTTCAATAACATCTGCCTGGGAATCTGGTGAGAGACTCAACATGAAATATCTTTCATTTCAATATACAAGAGAGTATGATAATGGACCTTTGGAAACGGCCGAGCACGACACATACGAAATATTGCAGTCTCAATATGCTAGCTACCGCTCACGCCCTCTAGTCCCGGGTTGAGCATAACTCAATATTCATAAAATCAATAGTACAAAATGTTAACCATCCCAAAAATGGCATGCATATGGCGGTGGACATGGAGTATACTGCTTCCCCATGTCGCACGGTGTATGGTCCCAGTATCTAATACAATTAAATGCCCCGAAGAGCGAAATAAACATAATGGAATTTAGTGGGAGCAGCGGTTATGAAGCCTGCGTATCAAAAAGCAGACAACATATCCTATGAGTGGTTAAACAATACCCAGAGCCTTTTATCGGCCGGAGTAGTGGAACCACCGAATCAAAAATTAAGTAAGAAAACAAAAGAAATTGAAAATGTACAACCGATAACTAAATATAAATATCCGGCTCAGCGATCTCCAAAGATGGAAACACATCTGCGACAAGGGATGCACAGTTCGTACCCATAGGGATACCAACAATTTGTCTATAAACGGTAGTTCCATATCTCACGAAAATATTATATAATAGACACATAAGTGATTCATAAACTTCATGACAAGTCCACGTAGTGTAATTGTCCAAACTAAAAGTCTCTACTCTGCCATATCTTATTCTACATCAAGAAGGGTAGAATGGTGTTCTAACTTCTCAATTCAGAATAGAACATATTTAATAACTGATGATGAATATCATCAAAACAAGCTGGTGCACAATGTGCACGTTAAAACTCTTCGATTAACTGCTGTGTTAATCAACAATTCACGCCCGTACAGTTTCATGAGAAACGGGACTGTTTTAATTATCAGAATTTATCGTGTACAGTAATGGCAAAGGAAATACAATAAAAAATGTATATTTACATCGGTAGTTTTAGCTGCAATTTGCTCAAATGTTGTTACAGCTCTCGAAACTTCTTCTGTAACATCTGTACACAAGTCTTTCATTTCCTGTATTTGTGTTTGTGTTTGGTGTTTCATTTCATCTGCTTCACTTCGTGTATAGACTTTTGTTTCATCTATTTGTATTTGTGTTCGGCATACACTATCAGCTAATTCTCTTCGTATATCATCTATTTGTTTACCAAACGTCACAGCTCTTTCCTCTGTAAGTACCTGTAAAATAATCGATTTTGCAAGAAAGGATAAAGGTAGTCCTATAGAAATTGCGCAGTCCTATAGAAGGTCCGCACTATACCACTATAACACAAACTAAATTAAATTAGCAAATTATGTAGTCAATGAACAGAAGATTACACAGCATATTAAAGTGTGGTAAAGATAGGGTTACTGACTTAATCGAGTGTCAGGTAACTTCATGACTACATCCACTTTAAAGAAGCGTGTAGCTGGCAACGGTACAAACTTGTAATTCTCAGATATACAACATAACAAATGGTAGCAATCTAATACCGCCAACATGTACAGAACATACATATACTTACATCAGTGTTCCATAATGCATGGAAGAATGGCCAGTTTTTTGAAACAATGGATTCTACATTTTTGATGGTGCGTACAGCCTGCGAAACATCTTTTCTGACTTCATCCATGTTTTTTTTTTGTATCGTTGTGTTGTTGGTAATTGTATCTCCAAGTCCACTGAATTTGCTCGATATATCCTATAATAAGATCGAATATCAAAAACCGAGCATAAAATTATAACAATACAAAAAACTGGTTTTCTGGAAAGTGTAAAATTGTTTGGAAATTTCAGAATACAAAACACATGCCTTGTGGGGCGAAGAAATCTAGTTTAATAGTTTGATATTAGTCTTTTGGATTCCGAAAAACATACACGGATCTCGTATTTGGCATATAATGGTTTTGCTTTAACAGCTCTTTTAACAACAGAACGACAAATAATTTGATTATTTTCTGATTGAGAAAAAGAATGACCATTGCTTTCTACAAAGATTCAGTGAAGTCTTTGGTTTCCTATTTCTAATTAAATGTCTTTGTTTCCAGATGTGTTTGTTTTTGTGCCAGCCAATGGAACACAGTTCCCATTTTGTTTAAATCGACGATCGATGCATGTGTCAGAAATCCTTCTGCCGTAGGCAATTTGTGTGAAAAATATCTCGCATAAAAAATGTATATGTATTTATCATGTAATTTCCCAAAGATGGATATAGATAAGTGACATAAATCTATGAATTCCTAGAAGCAAATATCGTAATTTGAAAAAGATTTGTCACAGTAATGCACGACAATACTGGCCTGAAAATTACTAATTACTAATAAGTACAATCTCAAGATGGACATATTCATCATTTTTGGGGAACTCTAGGGTGGAATTACACATAAAGCTATCTTAGGGATATATGTATAAAAACTTACAATAAGTGGACATTGCTGTCAATGCCCAATGGAAGTAAAGCGTGACATAAGGCCCATGGTGCGGTAAACCCTTGGATAGAGGGTTAGTGTTGTGAAGATCCCTGAAGTCCGAGACCGTCTTTGGGTGAATTTTATGAAATTTAGCTTAAAAGTATACTCGTAATACTGTTTATTTACTAAATTCATTTAAGTCACACAATATACCGAGGCGATGCGGAAATCCTTAAACTATACTAAATTGTATCGAGTTTTGGTATAAAATATACTAAAATGTATTAAAAATATCGCAGACAAAAAAAAATAGTCAAATTCTTAGAATGCGTGAACGTAGAACGTATGCGTGTGAGCATGATTTTAACATCAAAATGCGTGTGTCTTACGCCCAGTGCGTGAAACATGACAGGTATGGGAGGATAAAATGTTAAATTTTGTTTTATGATAGGCCACAATTTTTCCAGATACTGATACTAGGGTTTCAAGGAAGATTTCATACAATCCCTAATTCAAGTACATTCCATTTATTTTTCATGATCGGTATTCATTTTTTGTTTTTGATGGGGGATTCAGCTATCTGGATTTTGAAACAGTGTATGTTCTTTATGTTCTGTTTAGGATTTAGCGTGCGTCTTTTTGGTTCAGAAAGGTTTTCGTTATCAAATAGATATAACAATTGAACAGGAAAAGTAGCATTCAAGGACGACAGTCAACCCCAAACACACACAGAAACAAAGAACAACCTTAAAGACGAACAAAATGCCAAATAAGACATCACAAACCAAAAGGGTTGACGACAGGGCTACCGCCTTGGAACGGTCAGTGACAAAAAAAAGGACGCTGGGGATTTAAACCAGGTTCTAGGGTGCGCCAAACCTCACACTTACCCTACTGTCATCCCAATAAAATGGGACAGTGTAAATAAAGAAATCCCGCCATGAAATATTCTCTAACCGACAAGGAAGCATTAATAGGCAATATAAGTAAAACACAAAGATGCTCGTGTATATATAAATAAAACAAAAAACAACAATAGCCTAGAAAGCCACAAAGAAGCTACTCAATGACTTGGCAGAAGCCAGAACATATATACGTATGCCAAAACATACGTATATATTTCGCAAAATACTATTGCCGCAACGAAAACCTACCGAAGAATATTTCTGCGACTACTTGAATTTCGAAAAGGTGGATCCACAGCTCCAGCTTTTAAAAGTTCTGAGTATTGTTTAATCACCCTTAGGATATGTTGGCAACTTGCCTACTTTTTAATTTAGTATTTTGACTGTTACCTGTGATACGCAGGTTTCATAACCGTTGCTCTCAACTAAATTTCTTTTGTTTATTTCGCCCATTGTTTTCTCGTTTAGGGCAAAGCGTTTTGTTAGAAACTGGGACCATACGCCGCTGGACATGGAATTGTGTGAAAATACCTCATTGAAGGTTCCATGTTCACCGTCATGTGCATACCATCTTTGGGATGGCTCAAATTCCTGTACTTTCGGCATTTTAAATATTGAGTTCTGCTCAACCCGGGGCTAGTAGACGCGAACGGTAGCAAGCAATTTTCACTACCGTTCATGAATAGTCTCAGTCAAACCGGGACTGCAATATGGGTTGTACTTTTCGTGTTCGGGGATTTCCAAATTTCTCCTGTCATACGTTTTTAAGAATATCCCAACCTTTAACTCTCCTTTATTTTATGGAGATTTGGTCTATAAAATTTGGAAGTTAAAGAGATCTGACAGGTTTCTTGAACACTTTACAAAATTAATAATAGTCAGAAAAGGATACGACACCTTAGTATGCATAGGTTCGCTCTGTCAATCAAACATATATATGACCATGCCAGTATGTAACAATACAGCCTTGCCATTGTACTTAACCTAATAACAGTTTATAAATGTAACACAATTATAGTTAAAATACACCTGTCACAGGATGACCTTAGTGGTTGGGCTAGCTCAGGAAAGAATCAATGACGGTGAATGCATTTACATACGTTTAATGCAACTTTTAAAATATGTTTAATATATATACAATTATTCAAAAAAACAAGCGAATACACAAATGAACTATGAAAAGAATGTTCTCATGAACGTTTAAGACGTTCTTAGTATTGTTATAAATACTGAATGTATAAGACACTAAAGTGTTGTTAAAGCTATAACAATGTTGATCTATGATCTAGCGCGATAACTGTGATGCGCGAGAGCTCATGAAGATGATGATGGGCGAATTCAATGGATGATTGTCATCAAATGCCTTCTGTAAGGGTTGATGACGCGATGTAATGATAGTTAACCTCCACTGAGATTGTGAGTGATGTTCCTCCAGTGAGGACTGATGACGGGCCCACCTTGTGTCCCGGGGGTTGTCGTTAATAAAACCTGGACATACTGCGCAGGTACGGGGACCGTCTCCACCGCTCGTAACGTTATCCGTGGACGCTTAGCGCCACTCCGAAATCTCCTAACCTGGATGGCTTATTTCCAACCCTGGATGGCTTACTCCAACCCTGGATGACTTACTCCAACCCTGGATGGCTTAGGCTGTAATTATACATACGTTTCAGATGTCGGTTGACAAACATAACAATCTTGCATAATTATCATTACCCAAACAAATTATCATTCAATAAATATATGTAAGCTGTACTAATGATGAGTAGCAATGTATACATATTTTACAACGCCATGTACGTCGCTGGTAATCACTGCCCCTAATACATGTAATGTAAACATGATCAAATCACTCGTATATTACACTCACTGAGTTATGCATGCACGCATGTCAACTAATGACCACATTATACAACGCTATGCATACGCGTCGAACATTTATCCTATTCACTCATCTCATTGTTAACTGATGTTAACAATCGTGTATAACAATCACTGAGTTATACGCCAACGTTAACTACTGCACCTATTATCCACTGTTATCAAATTAATATTGTTTACAATTAATGATTAATTACAATAATTACATCTAATAAAGTAACTTCAAAATCATATGCTAGTCTAAAGTTAATGTTTGAGAAACCTCAATGCTAACCGGATGTCGTAACCGCCAAACAAGATGGCGCCGCCCACTGAATACAAATGTACGATAAAAGCTTTTATAAAATAAATACGAACCACATGTTGCCTGTGAATTTTGCCGTCCAATCTCTGTTCCAACAAAGTAACTATCGATCATCCCGGCAAGAACTAGAAGACAATGGGTTTTATAGCAAACATAACGCCCAAACCATTATTTCCCCCGTTCAGTCCGTGACAAACGTGGCTAAATATGCAGTATTGAATCTACACGATAGGCCCCTTATACAATTTTGCCGTTTAAGGAAGTTAGACCTATCCGTTTACATGCATTAGCACAAAACTAAACTTATGACACGGCCTCTCTGGCGGCCACTTAAAATGTGCACGCTTTTACGTGTTACATGAATAGATCATGAATATTGTGAAAATTTTTCAACTCGAACAATAGATTTGGGTGTAACTGACAACTTACAAGAGCTATGTACGACCAATACGCTCTACCCGTGACATTTTGTGACAACACCCCTCTTTTAACTGATCATGCAATGGGAGTTTCCTAATACTGTGTTAATTGTTGGTTAATCATCTGAATACCTGTTATTGTTTACCTGTTCTAAACTTTAGTTTCTCTGGAAGTCTGGGAGTTAAGAGGTATTGCCATATTAGGGGAGACCATTCGCCGAAAGGTCTTGTGGGTAATTTATGCATACAATGATACAGGCCGATGTCCATATGTGGGGCATGACTAACTGCCGAAAAGCAGTATGGGTAATCTTCTAGTATAATACTGAGCGCATGGAAAGTCCAGTAGAGAGTTTGGGGCCGGTGGTTAAAGAGTGAAGAGTCAGTCAATCTTGTAAGATGGATCCCCGCAGTCTAAGACAGGGTGAGGGATAAGTTAAACTATACTATGGAAGCCAGTATAGAAGGGCAGTCATCGTTACATACTAATTGGAAGATTTGGACATTTGAACGTTTCTAAATACTATTATACTTTGTGAACCTAAGACAATTAATAGTAGGGACTATTTAAGTAATCAACAAATGGAGGTACTAAAAATAAAAACCACTGTACTAAACGGATGTGTATATATTACAGGATGTTCATAGCGTATTATGAATGTGTAATTATTCGGACTGTTTTATAGGTACCAATAAATTATGGAAATCACAACGCGAAGTCTGAACCTTGTTATTAAATGTACCAAGCATAGCATACAACCCCGTAGTGCAACAAGTTGACCAATTAAAATCATTTGAGGTATTTTCCCCGTTACATAAAGTACGTGCTGTCCCACAAACAAACATTTTGTACAATAGAACACATGGTAATGTGTGTGGCCAAAATTGAGCTTGGACAATGGTGGGCGAGATTTATCGATTTGTACGGATCTATGTATTGCTGAATGCTGCATTTACATTCAGTCACTACGATTCACTTTTTTTCTTTGCCTGGAAAACCTCTTGGGACTCTATTATTGCGCATGCTGAAACCCGGACACAAGGAGGTAGGGGTATGAACTTTCATCCCAAGGACTTTTTGGTCGTACCCTAGATTTATTTCATCTTTGGCTGCAGCAGCTGAGGTTTTTCAGTACAATTCTGGAAACATCCTGAGGTGTTTCTAATTATTTATTTTTTATAGCTTTACAAAAGCATTTAAGAGGATCGTTTGCTAATTTCTCTGGATGCTTTATTGTTGGTGATTTCCATTTGATGGAATGTACTTTTAGTTTCATTATTTTGTCAATTTGGACGTTGAAGACAAGATAATAGCGAGGCTGTTTTCACCTAAATTCAATTTAAGTTAACCTGTAGGCTTTATTGTCTATTGATCGTTCCATGTCGGTAACCCTATCTTCACCACTCGCTATGTTATGCATTGTCCTTTTTCATTAACGTTTTAAATATGCTCCTTTATCTCGGGTTGATTTGCAGTGTAAACATTGGTGCCATTGCATTTAATTGCTGCACTTTTTAAACGACCTTTTTTCGCATGTTTTTATTGTTAGATATTTGGACGCTGAAGACAAAATAATAGCGAGGTTGCGTACATATAAAATATATTAATCCCTAGTGACGATTCCAAGTCGATAACCCCGTTTTCACTATTTTTTGTTTGTGTTTATTGAATATTTAATTTACTCTTAATGGGACCATTTGTCTCATTTCACTGTTACAATTTAAAATACAATGTTAAAAGTCTTAAATAATCGGCAGATGAAGCGGGGATATTTATTAAATACACCATCTCCGTAAAAAATGAAATTGAAGAAAACCATTCGCAATTCCCACCTTTTTCTGTTTTAAAATAACGTAATAAATACGCAGTATTACTGCATTTGTTTGCAAACATTGCTTTTTTATGTATAATCTGTAAAGTAGCATGTATTTTCGTATATTTTTTTTAAGTTTTTCCTTACGACTGGTCTGGACACGCGCAAAGCGCTTCAGATGAGCAAAACAACTATTCGAAAGTATTTCAATAGTGCACGCATATGATCGGAACATGTCCTTAATCGGCTACACTAAAACAACTACGAATGAAATTTGCAAATATCTGATATTTTCAGTCGACCGTTTTTCAACAATTACATGAACAACATGATGGAGAAACAGTTGCTTTTTATTTTTTAATAGTCCTTTCTTTTTATGACTGAGCAAAGCTTATATCATTTGGTGGACATACATATATAGATAGAGACTGTAGCAAAATGGTATAGCTCCAGTCTCGCACGCAGGAAGTCGTGTGTGCGATACCCAGCTGGGTCACACCAACACGTTTATAAAGTATGGGATTAGTAGCTCCCTTTCATGACGCATGACATATAAAGTGTTCTGCTAGGCCTGGTCGGACCGGTGAACTGTCTTACAGCTTGTATTTAGGAAATCACAGTATTTTTTGTCTGGTTGCTGGGGATGGACATTTTCACGGGCAATTTGAGGTGGCAGACTTTTATGTAATGTATTTTTGTGACCCAAGTAGAATTGATGCAGACCTCAACCTTCTTGTTTTTTTTAGAAAAAATAATAATTTTGGAAGTTGTGTATATCAGTTCTTTAAAACAATCCTGAAACATTGTTCTTTGATAATGGATGTATATACAGATTTATTACACAGGATGGGTTATTGTTTTTTTCTCTTTCCAAAAACAAAAAATGAGAAAAAATCAGTGAGCCTCGGAGTATGGATTTCATAACATGAAATAAAGTTTATTTTTGATACTATAACATTAAAAATAAGTCTGTATGTATTGACAATGTAGGTTGTACACTGGGTTTTGAAACAAAAAATGTTCTTTACATTTATTAATGTTTTTTTCCCCAAGAGTTTATAGAGACTCACTGCAATCTTATAGCATCCATATATTCCTTATATAACAATAATCTTATATTTTCCACCAAAAATGTTTTGGAAATACTTCTGGATTGCAGTGGGGATTATTTTAAACTCAGTTAAAATTGTACATTGTATAATATACTTCTATAGTTATAAAGAATAAGAAAACCTCCCCATTTATTCTGTCTCGGATTACAATATATGCATTTATTCACTTGATTATATTTCCTATTACTTTATTTACAAACTAATAGATGAATATTACATGTTTTTTTATGTAAGGTTTGTTGAGAGATGGCCCACCCCGACCCTCACAAAGCTATAACGGGGTGAATATATGGACCACCATTAATCTGGTGATTGGAATTTAAAAAAATAATTGATGGAGACCGCCATCTTTTATTTTCATGTTTGTCATAAGTAAACAGATATGTTAGTTGCAAGGGATTTATTACATTCAATAAAAATGTTTGAAGATATTGAAGATAGTGAAGATATTATGAGATTTAGTATAACGTGTTGTTGAACCTTGAACCATGAGGTTGAACCAGGTGATTTAATGTTTATTTGTTAAGGTCGGGAGGATATATATATATATATAAACAGTATATGACCCCGAAACTATCAAGACCAGGACTTATTAAAGGGAATCTTAAAGTAAATAAACAAGGCACTTACATGGGGGAATGGGAAAAGAAATTATTAGATACATCTGTAGCACCCTCAGAATATGTGAGATTTTTCGGTGATGTTTGGGGTATTTGGACGCATAGAGAAGAAGCATTGAAACAGTTCCATCAAAGGGCAAATAGCATAAACCCCAGGATACAAGTCGACCTTATATTTTTAAAATCAAACATCGAATTCCTCGATACTATGACTACAATACACTCAGGCACAATTAAAAAAGATCTGTATAGCAAACCGACAGACTCCCACCAATATCAGATCAACACATAGATCTCAGCGAGAGCGACACATGTACGGACATGGATGGATTGTCGTACACTATAAGCAGAAATGTAAACTGCGAATGACGCTAATTTATTGCATAAAATGTGCCCATTCTGAAATACCCGTCTATGTCGGCGAAACCGGAGACAAAATGTATTCCTTAGATCCCATCGGCAAACACTTTAACTCTCATGAAACCAACATTAAAGACTTTTTTTATTATTATTATAGAAAAGATTAGGGAAAATGAGTATTTATAAAGAACTGCTAGAGAAAGATTTTGGATAAAATAAGTTGAAAACAACTGATTATCCCGGACAAAACAAAAAGTAATAGTTAAGCTGTCTTTATAATCGGCACACCGATATTAGCTATAAATATTGATGATCTAGAGGTCTCACTACACAGTTAGCTCCCTTGAAACCTGCAGTAGGATAATTCTTACGCCTTAAAAAGAAGTAGCGTGTTCTTCGGTTTTACATATTTTTGTTGTAGGTGAAATGAACAGTCTGAAATTGGATGTGCAGCTATGTGATGACACTGCCACCAAAATATGGCAGTTTTAAAACAGTACATTGGAGAACAACACTCAAATTAAAAAAAAACTGGTCAACGTACCAGATTTTGTACAGTTTTGTGTGGGCAAAATGACTTGGTTACATAAAAACTTTTAGCTTGGAAACTTCCTGTTCGGAATGGCCCTGTAAACTGTATTCATATAGGCCAACATAGTAAAATTGCACTGTGTAGTGAGACCTAGAATGGACTAACATTATTTAAGGAATAATAAGTACGTACCTAAGTTTTATCGGTGAGTAAAATACAGTTAGGAGTTCGGATGCGTAGTAATTAAATTTTAATTAATCGCATCCGAACGACTAACTGTATTTTATTCACCGATAAAATGCAGGTACGTATTTATTATTTCGATTCTAACACAACAATAACCCCATTGTTCACGCTATTGTGGGGGCGCTATATATTATATCGGAGGTGAAAGTAATTTACAGGCTGTTCCATTGGGCGACCCCGTATGCAAAGTTCTGCGCGGTACAATACGTGACGTCACGTAACGTTGCTTCTAACGGATGAAATATACGCGGGGAATTAATGGAACAGCTGTATTTTATCATAGAATAACATATACAGTTGTCTCTCTTCTTTGCATATATGAAATTCTGCGCAGGTCGTGTTAGAATTATGATTACTACACCTTTGATGTTTATTATTATTATTATTCGCAGTAGCAGCAATAGTATTATTATTATTAGTAGTAGTATTATTATTATTATAAGTAGTAGTAGTAGTAGTAGTAGTAGTAGTAGTAGTAGTAGTAGTAGTATCAGTAGTAGTAGCAGTAGTAGAGACATTTACTTTACATTACGTTATGATGAAATAACTGAACGTAAGACGTGTTGAAACTTGATCAAAGATGGAAAAAAAATTGAATAGGTCATTGTCACTTTACATATTAATTTGCCATGTACGCGGGAGGTCAACGTCTCTCATGGCGCTATAGGCTGCGTACAGCTAAATATAGCCTGGCTTAAGCCCCGCCTTTTGTTGTGTACGATTCTATACAGAAGAGAAAGGTCAGCAGATATAACTTTGAAATATTCTATGTGCATTTTCAGGAAGGATATACTATAGGTAAAATAATCCCCATCAGCCAGGATAATTAAATTATATATAGAATATAAATAAAGAATATGTTTTCATGTTTTTGAAAATTTAACATCCATTGAAATTGCATGTCAATATTCAGTGCTGATTCAATACTGTTTGTAAACACAGACATGTGCAAAGAGGTTGAGCTGGGAAAGTTGTCTTTTTTACACTTTCAAAGGCTTTGTGATGGAAATTTCTATGAAATAAGGTAATTTAAAGAAAATCTGGTAAATAATTCTTGAGATATTAGCTGACAGGTGCAACAGGAGGTCTATGGGAAAGTATTTAGTTTTCTGCAACCTGTAGGCTATATTCTGCATAGGGTAAAAGTGAAAGTAGACATACTTTTTTTCTATTTGATTTGAAAGTGTGAGAAATATTGAATTATGGTGTATTTTGACTGTTCTTATAACTCTTTTCATGATTTTTATATATTTGAAAGTTTTATGATGCAAAATAGGTGATTTAATTTTTTTTATTAACGGTTGTGGACACAAAATTAGCTATAACTGACACCTGGTATACACAATTGGCCTGTAATGCACATTTTTGACACAGTTAAAGGTATATCTAGTAAGTTTTATTCATTTCTGAGGGCTCTGCATACATTGTTTGGCAAAAATGTCAGAAAAAAGAGTATCATAATGGACCGTTGGAAACGACAATCTACATCTGTCCGAAAATATGTCGAAAAGCCGCTTATGTCTGTTTTGAAAAAGATGTTGAGGTAAGCTTTGAGTTCATGGCTTCTTTACGGTTGGTGTCCATATTCAGAAATTAAATGCAGTTTAATACATTTTACAAATTAAATTATTTAATTGGCAAAAATATGACATTTTCTAAAAAAAAAAAAAGATTTTTTTTACCCCACCCCTTCATTCTAATCCATTTTTATGGATCTGTACTGTAAACAGTGCTTATTGGCCGCATTGTTGCATGAAAAGGACCTGTTAAGATGGTACAAACAATATCTAATAAAAAAATACAATAAATAGTACAGTTACAGGCAATCTTGTGTAATGAGCATATTGTAAATCATGGCATGGCCCTAAACATGGAGTTGAGGAGGATAGTCTCAGAATTATTTTTTGTCATTTTTAAACCAAAAAGTTGCATTTTCTTTATGGTTTCACACATTGAAACTGCTCAATAATGTTAATTAATTCATCTGAAGGCAGATTTTGAATATATACAAAAACAATGGCATTTTTTATGGTAAAATCTTCTATTTTGACCACTGAAAATCACAAATATCATTTTTCAGTAGATATTATTTTCAAGATAGCTTAAACTGGTTACAAATCACGTTATTTGTAAAATCAATTCAAAATCACTTTATTTGAAACAAAACATTGGAGCGGTTGTCGAAATGTGGTATTTTGAAGATTCTGGATTTACCCATAAAAATCGCATGAAATTGACTTCAGCCGAAGTTCTTTTAAGCACTCATATTTTGTAGAAAATGATTTTTTTCAAACAAATGAAAGACACCATTTTTCTCAGAAATGATGTATCAAACAATTTAGCCAGAAGAAAAAACACTTTGTGGTTGACTGTTCTCCATGAATGCTACTTTCCCTGTCCGATCTTTTATATTTCTTTCTTCAGTCAGGTTTGAATGTCTGTGTGTGTGTGTAGTTCTAAGGTTTATATTCCCTCTACCAACAAACTCGGTTAAGCCTTTCGGATATCTACCTCGAGATGGGTACAGTAGAATCTGGACTTTGAATGTCTCTATATAGGCTGCGTACAGCTAAATATAGCCTGGCTTAAGCCCCGCCTTTTGTTGTGTACGATTCAGTACAGAAGTGAAAGTTCACAGGAGTCAGCAGATATAACTTTGAAATATTCAATATGCATTTTCAGGAAGGATAGACTATAGGTAAAATAATCCCCATCATCTAGGATCATTAAATTAAATAAAATAAAAAATGTTTTAATGTTTTGAAAATTAACATCCATTGAAATTGCATGTCAATATTCAGTGCGGATTCAATACTGTTTGTAAACACAGAAATTTGCAGAGAGGCTGAGCTGGGAAAGTTGTCTTTTTCACACTTTCAAATGCTTTGTGATGGAATGAATGAATGAATGAATGGTGTTTTACGGCACGTCGACACATAAATAGGTCATATTGTGCGCAAAAATTGATGAAAAATGAAGTATTATTTAAAAATTAGTGTAAATATATAAAGATAAAACTATTAAAAAATAAGGCATGATAAGGTGTAATATAAACTATTTATGTAAATCAACAAATGCCCGTCAACGGGTATATAAACAAGTAAATATACATAAGAACACATTATAATGATTTATATAGTCTGATCTCTTTTAGGAAATCTAAAACAAGACTAAAATCTACAGTATCAAATAACTCTTTCATAGTAGTAACATTGTAGTACCTTTGACGCATAGGATCAAAGTCTACACATTCCAATAAGATGTGTTTGACCGTTAACGGTGCAAAGCAGGGTATACATTCTGGTAATTGCTCACCTTGTAATAAATATGAATGAGTATAACGTGTATGCCCTATTCTGCACCGGGCTAGGACAACTTCCTCTCGACGAATGGGTCTTCTAGAAGAACGCCATTCTCCGAGTAATGGTTTAATTGAATGCAAGTTCAATTGCCTTAAGTTCAGCTGAAAAGATAGAGGCCTTCTCAGGCAGGCGGCTCTTTATGCTGTGTTTGCGATTAACAGCTGCTGCAGCTACCTTATCTCCATCTTTAGAACCATCTGTGTATATATGTTTAAAGTTACTGTATTTCGATTTAATTTCATTAAATTTGCTTTGAAAGACAGTAGGGTCTGTACTGGATTTGTTACTATTACAAAGATCAAAAACAATTGTTGGTGTTTCCAAAGTCCATGGTGGAATTTGTGGTACTTTGTACTTGGCAATTAAATTTAGGTCGATTTCAGTGTCTCTTAAGTTTGGTTTAATACGAAGTCCAAATGATCGAATGGCCTTCGGTTTTCGATCAAAAAGAGGTTCATAACTTGGATTAAAAACATTATCTAAAGTTGGGTTTGAAGGGTTAGACTTTAATTTAATGGCGTATTGAAGGGCTAATTTGTCCCGTATATGAGACATTTATGGTTCATTAGCTTCAACATATAGACTTTTGGCTGGTGATGTACGAAAGGCACCTAAGGCGAGTCGTTATCCTTGATTATGTATAGGATCGAGCATCTGCAAGTACCACTTGCGAGTCGATCCATATACTATCGAGCCGTAGTCCAGCTTGGATCTGCTTTGTGATGGACATTTCTATGAAATAAGGTAATTTAAAGAAAATACATATATGGCCCAAAACTACAATTTTTTTCACACAGTTCATTTGTTGTACCCAGGCACAACTGGTTACATCGGATACAAACAAATACAAAATAATTAGCCCAATATTTTTCACGAAATCATGTTTTGTACCCAGGCACAACTGGTTACATTGGATACAAACAAATTAGCCCAACATTTTTCCCGAGTTCATTGTACCCAGGCACAACTGGTTACATTGGATACAACAAAAATAGCCCTTCACGAATTCATTTTTTGTACCCAGGCACAACTGGTTACATTGGATATATAGAGTTTAATAACCAGTGTTTTTGAGATACGGGAAATATTCCCGAGGTAGAGAAATGGCCCCGATATAAGAACGAGTGCGGAGCACGAGTTCTTATATCGGGGCCATTTTTCTACCGAGGGAGATATTTTCCGTATCTCACAAACACTGGTTATTAAACTATATATTACATAATTTAAAATGACATTTTATTAATATTTCTAATGATTCACGCCTTTTTACACCAGTTTGCACGAGAACGCCAAGACGACGTTATGTCATACGAAGACGACGTTACGTCATACAAGCAAAACAAGTGGAACCGGAACTCTTCGTTAATTTCCGTAATCGTTATTCCCTAGTGGCGGAATCAGACGACGACGTCCGTAAAACAATCGGAGCGTCATTTGGCGTTCCCGTCGCTGACGGAAAAGGCCGAGCAATGTTCCGTACTGGGAAATATGTCCCACTGGGAGATATTTCCTAGTAGAACAAACGAGCAGATATAGCTTTTCTTTTCCCAGTATTTGCTATACAAATCACAGACAAATATGTAATATAAAAGTATTGGACATGTTTCCATTAATAATTAAAATTCAGGTGACGTTCTTGATAAAATGTTCAATAAAGGTCAAGTTTCATCAATAAGCTCTTATGACTTCTCTACACTATATACAACCTTACCACATCACCTTATTAAAGACAAGCTAATTGCTCTTATTCAAAAAACATTCGCTAGAGAAAATACTACATTTTTGGCATGTAATAATATAAAAGCGTTTTTTACTAACGGAAGTTTAGACAATTATACTATGTGGACTTGCTATGAAGTTTGTGTAGCACTCATCTTCCTATTAGATAATAGTTTCGTCAGGTATGGAACCACCCCTATGGGTACAAACTGTGCACCACTTGTCGCAGATTTGTTCTTATTTATCGATGAAAGGGATTTCATGTTGAGTCTTTCACCAGATACCCAGGCAGAAGTTATTGAAGCCTTTATTGACAACTCTCGGTATCTGGATGACATATTGAACATTGACAACCCTTTCTTTCCAACTATGGTTAATTATATTTATCCTATAGAACTTCAGCTTAACAAAGCTAATATATCTGATAATAATGCTTCTTTTCTTGATTTAGATCTCTCGATTAAAAACGGTAAAATAATTAGCAAAATCTATGACAAGAGAGATGATTTTAATTCCGACATTGTTAATTATTCCCACTTGGATGGGGATGTTCCCCGAGCAACTTCTTATGGGGTGTATGTGTCTCAACTTAATCGTTTTTCTAGCGCTTGTACTCGAGTTGAGGTCTTTAATATTCGTAATCTTTGTATAACTAAAACGTTACTCAATCAGGGTTACCGTTACCATAAACTTCGTAAAACCTTTGCACAGTTTTATTATCGTAACCCTGATCTTCTTTTCAAATATAAAAGTAATTTAAGGACTTCTGCGACAAGGACTATCACAACCTGACTTCTATGGTGAGGTGATTTATAAACTTCGTAAGATTCTTGGTCATGATCACTTTCATACTATCTTTGTTAAACTTGTAAAAAGTTTATCAAAAGAGGTTATGACCCTATCATTTGCAACGTACTGCATGCTTGGTGGTGGACCCTTTTACAGTTCGCCACTATGCTTTCGTCTTTAATTGTACGATGACCGGACAGACTGTGGACCCTATGATGACGCCTACCTAAAGCCCATTGGGACGGTGCCGTTTGATGTTTGTCTATGATCTTTCTTGTCGTGCCCTTAATGCTTTATTCTCTTACTGCTCTGGCTTCTGCCAAGTCATTGAGTACCTTCATTGTGGCTTTCTAGGCTATTGTTTTTTTGTATTATATTTACACGAGCATATTTGTGTTTTACTTATATTGCCTATTGATGCTGCTTTGTTGGTTAGAGATTATATCATGGCGGGGATTTCTTTATTTACACTGTCCTGTCTTAATGGGATGACAGTAAGGTAAGTGTGAGGTTTGGTGCACGCTAGAACCGGTTTAAACCCCCAGTGGCCTACTTTGCCACTGACCGTTCCAATGCGGTAGCCCTATTGTCAACCATTTTGTGTTTGAGATGTCGTTTGTATTTATTATTGCTTTTGCCTTCTTGTTTGTCTGTTTGCGTGTTTGTTTCTGTGTTTGTGGTTGACTGTCCTCCTTGAATGCTACTTTCCCTGTCCGATCTTTTTATATTTCTTTGGATACCTGGTTACACAGGGCTTGAAGCAGACGAAATACTAACTCAGTAACTGGCTACAGCGTATACATAAAAAAATACAACCCCCCCCCCGCCCACCTACCGCCCCCCCCCCACCCCCCACCCCCCCACCCCACTCGAAACAAAAGGTTTGTTATTTATTTTTACATATTTATGTGGTGTTGTTTTGGGCAATTCTTACACATATAGCTATGTTGCCCTCCGCCTCCCCCAACCTCCGTCCCCCTCCCCAGTAGTACGTACTAAAGCAAAATTATATATATGTATATATATATATAGTTTTGTATGGGGAGAAATATTTGTGAACTACCAAGGACAGACAACCTTCGGACGAACTACGGCAGGGCGCCTAGCTATGACGAGATACACAGAAATCAAACGTATATATTCACTCCATATAATTTTGGTTTGGGATTTCTTGTAGCATTATGCATCTTATTCATACTTCACCCATATTGGGGCAATGATTCAGACAGAAAGCATTTGTCCCGATATGTAATAATATCAAAATTACTTGTTTATAAAGCATTTTAAAGTGTTTTCATAAACATCTACTTTAAACAGATTTATATTGGATGAAAACCTTTTTCGCAGTCAAAACTCATACTCATGGTAATAAAATAATAAATTAGTTAGTTCCTTTCTATTGCGCACGTAGGCAAATAAACTTCTTCCGAATGAAGTATCATTGAAGTTTCATAAATTGTGCAATAAACGGACACATAATTTACCTTTGTTTGTTTTCAGACATGATGAACGTATAAAACTCCCTTAATCGTGTAAGTGGTCTCCTAACCAAGCGATAGTTGGTCCTAGGTATTCATAAATTATACACGGTATGTGTCACTTGACTATCGTCGCAAATGGCTGTAGAAACGATGTCCCTATTAATAAATAAATAACTTATACGCGTTAAGATGTCGTGTTCGGCCGTTTCCAAAGGTCCACTCTCATACTCTTGAATATCGTGTTATGTGCGGAAACGTATTCGTGCTTCGTCTTGTTGGGTTATATTGAATTTCTCAATATGCAAAAACTCGAGTTGTTATGATGTACATCTATAAATCGATATATTTACGTCGACAAAACACGATGTAATTCCAATAAATGCAAAACAAATACGTTGAACTGGTTCTTTATTTTACAAAAAAGCAAATAAAAATATATTAATATAAAGGTACTCGACGTAATGAGTATTATCTGTATTACACGAGATATTTATCTGATATACACGAGATATTTATTTCAAGCTATGTACAGTTTGTCGATTATGTGGTATACATATGTCGATTTAAAATCTAAAAAATGATAAAACATTTCGAGTTAACGTCATGTTTTTATTAAATTTACACGGAAATGATAAGCCTCGGTCGTCCGGCCTGCTTATGATTTCTTTGCTACGCTATGTTACGTGTATTACAGTCTCGGAAAGTTTGTTTGTTTGTGTGTTTGTTTGTTTGTATGGTGTTTTTACGTCATTTTCAACACATGTAATATTATATATGACAGTGGATTTTTTAAGGTTGAGGCAGACCATCCACTTTTCCTGGGTAGAACCTGTAGAACCTCCCGCCATCTGTAAATATCGACACTTCCTAACATACAAGTCGAGCACCCAGTGGATTCGAACCCGCAGCGGTGAGAGGCGAGACGGTTTACAACGCAACGGGGTTAATCCATCGGCCACAGGGATGCTAATCTCGGACAGCCAAAATCATATGATGTATATGTCGTATATGTCTTACTGGCAGCTATCGGTCTGGGTAGATTAGGCCGATTAAAGATCCCACTAGCGATTAGCCGACTGTATTCGCCCGTTTTTCACGAAAATAAAAGTCAACATATGCATAATGGTATGTTGTAAATAAAGCTATATCAGGGTGGGGTGGAGGTAAAACATTTGCATTTTGAATAGGGCCCTAGACATCTAAGCTAAAATTCGTGAAATTCAACCACAGACAGTCTTGCGCTTCAGGGGGCTTCACCGGAACCTCTAACCAATGGGAAACAGCCAATATGACCCCCATGTCAATCCTGACTTTCGCTGGACCATGGTTGCTCTGCAGACGGTATCATGCATTTTACTGGCAAATATCGGCCTGGGTAGATAATACCAAATAAAGCGCCAACTGTATTCGCCCATATTTCATGCACATACAAGTCAACGTTTGCATGACATTATATTGTAAATAAAGCTACATGACGGTGGGAGGGTAGGGTGGGGGTAGGGTCTCATAACAGGATAACAGCAAATTGAATTTGATGATAATAGATAACAATGAATTAACAATACAACATTTTTTCACAGTAAATAAAATCAAATGGAAGTCCTAAATTTTACATTTTACGATAGGTGGTGGAGGGGGAGAAAGTGGGTTTGGGTTGGGGACAAGATAAATAAGTAACTGATAACATTAAATTAACCAATAATAGATAACAGTCATATTATTTTAAAATAACAAAAGTATATATTTCGCCAATTACAGCATAACCGAACAGTTTAGTTACACTTGTTACCATCACGTGCTGCTTCTCATAAGTTAAAAGTAAGACATTTTAAATTTTAAAACTTTTAATTAACATGAAAATATGTCTATTTTACATAAAATCTCTCAAAGTCTCGCCAAAATCTCCCCATTGTTAGTGGCACTTTTAACAATCTATTTTCCCCAGGCCTTTACGCCGTTTCCCCTGGCTGAATCCATGTAGCATAGCGAGAAAACCAAGGACCAGGCTACACAGACCAAGGCTAGAGTAAAAGTTCTTTAAAATGTTTGACACCCCAAAACGAGGTCATACCGAAAAACAGGTATGATCGATGATTGGTCAAAGTCACTTTTTAAATCCTGAAAGGGATGGTTACGTTAATTTGTTTGTCTTCATTTTTGTATGCACTAACTGGTTTAATCTCTTGTTGATCTGGCTTCTGCCAAATCATTGGGTACTAGCTTGGCTGCTTTCTAGACCTAGAACCTCATGTAACTTTATTTACAACATAACGCCATGCAAACGTTCACTTTTATTGACGTATAAAAATGACGAATTCAGTCGGCTTATCGCTAGTGGGTACTTTAATCGGCCTAATCTGTCCAGACCGATATTCGCAAGTAAGGCATATATGACATATACATCATACGATTTTGGCTGTCCGAGACTAGCGTCAGACATATACATCATACGGGTTTGGCTGTCCGCGTCCGAGACTAGACTACACGTAACAAATCGTAGCAAAAAAATCAGAAGCAGGCCGAATGACCAGGGCTAATCATTCCGGTGTAAATTTGATTCATTAAAGGCATTTTCGGTAGTTTTCCATGCGCAGCTTCTTTGGGCGACTTCTCTTCTAAAACTATTGGATGGATTTTCCTGCAAATTTACAAGAATGTTACTTTTGATGTCTAGTTGTATTTTTTGTCTTTTTTTTTTTAATTTTTTTTTTTAATTTTTAATTATTTTTTTTAATTTTTAATTTTTTTTTATTGTCTTTATTTAAATAAAGGCCTATTATTAGATACATTAAATAGGAAAAATATAGCAGTTTGTAAAAACACAAGAGTTATGTTTTTTCTGAAAAATGCCGTTTTCTGCCTTGTGAACACTAGCATCTTCATTTAGTGTTTGATCCTTACCAAACTTGCAAAGATTGTTAATATCAATGAAAGCTAAGACAAATAAAAAACCACCTAATTTGGGTAAATAACACCAGAGTTATGGCCCTTGTTTTT
>JAWPHD010018540.1:0-39443 GCA_037043455.1 Cyrtodaria siliqua | reverse complement strand
ATATTTAGCCATACAAATTCAATAACCTTTTTATTGTATACTTTCATATTGTTTTCGATCAATGTCAATTGTATGACTATTACTTTTCATTGTATTTGTGTTATTTTTATAGCTTTTGATGGAATTCCTATCTTGTCAGTCATTTTCATTTTGTGTGGATGATTATTTTGCGCGAAAACGACGTCGACGTCGGATGACGTCATTAAAAACTTCAAGCGATTTTCTGAAGTTTGTTTACCATTCGATAATGTTAAAAACAGTGGGTGAGTGACCATTTGAATTATTTTATCAATTTTTGCCATAAAAGGTTGAAAAAAAACTCGTATTTTTTTGTTGACACTATAGGAAGGATTCCGTTATTTTTATTTGAAAGTAGTTCCTTATTTCTATTTTGCAGCTCTTAGCAAGCACGAGCAAAAGTTCCCGTGCAATATCAATGCGTGCAATATCGTAGAATATTGCGCGCTTAGCTCCATGCAAACTAAACGGGACAATATGAAAGTATACAATAAAATAAAAGACAAGACAGTTTATTGAACTAATATAATGAAGAGCAATGAATATGAAGTTTATTTAAATTTAAAATAATACGATGACAGGCAATAAAGCTGAAGATTATTCAAATAATGTACCTTAGGACAACAAACTGTCTTCAACTAATATATAATAAAGGGCAGTGAATGCTACTTGTTTAAAAATGAGATACTGGAGAAATTATTTCAGCAGCTGCATGGTTTTGGCATAAAAAACAAACTGCAAAAGAATGTTCCTTACAGAGGCGTACCTGGAGTGTTTTTGGGTATACGCACAGGGGAGGGTGTGTGATGGGGGTGCCTCCCATGTTGTTTTTTTTTGTTGAAAAATTTAACCCTAAATAAGCAGTTTTTAGTGACTTTAGAAACGTATTTTGAAGCTATTCCCCCTCACCCTAACCCCCTTCGGCTTCACTTATTATTGCATTTTGCGCATTTTTAGCTTTTTCATTAATACATTTTGAAAATAAAATAAAGTTTTATTTTATATTCACAGGATCAGAATGGTTTTCTCGCATACATTGCCAGTCAGGGACCGGTAACAAACACTATTAATGACTTCTGGAGGATGATATGGAAATATGAGGTCAAGGTCATTGCTATGGCATGTCGTCTGGTGGAGATGGGAAAGGTGAGAGGTCATATTGCAGAAGTTTTAGTAGAAATTCGTGTTTGTTTGCTTTCTGATCACAGACGAGGAGAGTAGGGCAGGAAAATTTGTTCCTTAGTTACTCGTCCTACGTAATATTTGAATGGTCAAATTGAGAAATTGTAAAAGAATTTATCAGAATTTTTACTCGTCCTGCATCAGTGATCACTTGTCTTGGTGGATGAGTGGAATTTTTGTGCCCTGGAGAGTAATAGCCATGACAACCATTTCATTCAGGATTATTTTGAAATCGCTGCAGTCAAGAAAAATGCTGCTTGGAAATCCAGTACCGGTAATTATAAAATAAAAACATGTTACCTGTGTTACTAGTGCATCGCCTGGGAATGGTGCATTGCATCATTTTTGGGGAATAAATTGGGGTTTAGTACCACATTAGGTCATATTGGGATGGCAACCTCAGAGGGAGACAAGGTGTAGGTATCTCAGAGGCAGACATGGTGTAGGTATCTCAGAGGGAGACACTGTGTAGGTATCTCAGAGGGAGACACAGTGTAGGTATCTCAGAGGGAGACAGGGTGTAGGTATCTCAGAGGGAGACAGGGTGTAGGTATCTCAGAGGGAGACAGGGTGTAGGTATCTCAGAGGGAGACAGGGTGTAGGTATCTCAGAGGGAGACAGGGTGTAGGTATCTCAGAGGGAGACACGGTGTAGGTATCTCAGAGGGAGACACTGTAGGTAGCCACCAAACAGTGACTTGAACTTCAAGTTAGTTGTGGAATTTCAGTACATTTAAATGTTGATGACAAGAACTTGAAAAGTTGGCAGCGAACAAAGTGCTCAATAGATAGCTTGGTGATTATGTGTCTGCAAAAACATTCGAGAATGAAAATAAACTGACAACAGGCAGTATAGGCCCATTTATATTCTGTATGAGGGATGGTTGCCTGTATACATGTGCAGATGCATTTGAAAAGATAATTTGTATGGTCACAAGTATGTAGCACTTAAAAGCTCAAGTAGATCTGTTATTGACATATTATATGAGTGTATTGTTTATATTTACAATATGTAACTACCGGTTCTCCTAGTTTCTCAATGGGAAGATGTGAGTTTTTCCACAACAAAATGTTACTTTATTATTACTTTCATTATGTCGTTGTTTGCAAGTAATCAGACTTGTAAACCAGTGTCTAACTGCCTCAAGGCCGTCATCTATTGACAACCAGTAGCAACTTGTCAGTATGTACACCTGTCAACTACACAAACATTTGGTCATTTATATGCTTTCTACCTGGCAAATATTGTAATGTTTGTACAGGTTAACAAGTAGCCAGCTATTTATTGTGGTAAAAGGTAAAATCTATTTTTAGACGATTTATAAGGAAGAGAACTCTTGCGTTAAGCATGTGTTGTATTTATATTATCGTTCATGGAACGTCAGCAACGTGTGTAGATCAGTATTTTTCCAAATATAAGTGTTGTGTGACGCAATTTTGAAAATGTTGACTTAAGTATTTATGTTGAGAGATGTATGAGAGCTTCAAAATGTTGTGTTTGTTGGGGAAAGTATGAAATTGCAATTATGATTCATGATTAAATTACCAATGGCGTGAAATTCTTAATACACACCAGTTTGTTTGTGAAAGCCTCGACTATAAAGCCTTTACTAAATCTCTGTTTGGTATCGCTTCTCGGCCTTTTGGCTAAGATCAAAGTGTAGTATCTGTTCTTATCAGCTTAATATCTGATACGTCCCCCATTGGGGGACTTCGATATTAAACTGATTTTTGGACTTAGGTGAGATGTCAGGGGCTTGCTCCGCTCTCGCCACGGGTTGGCCCGGTATTGCAGTACCTCCGGGATTGGCCCACTTCCCCCTTAGGGGGGATAAAAATTCAATTAAAAAATCAGAAAAAAAAATCATCAGCGGGTATATATTGGCCAGGTCAATACATGGTGAGCTGGAAGTTAACCCTTAACCTGCTAAGCATGACTATAATAGCCATTGCGTCCATTGTAAACCCAGATCAGCTTGCGAGTAACTCGCAGGCTGATATACGATGTCTGGCTGCTGATCAGTCATTTTCCCAAAACACCCCGTTGTCCCATAAATGGAATGGTCTTTCGATTTCTGGCAGGATGAAGTTCCAGATTTTTCAAATGACTCCCGCAGTAGTTACTCGGGCATGGTACTGTGAAAGTATGCCAGGCTTCGGAGGGGATGTAAAGCCGTCGGTTTCATGTGCAGGGAAAGCAATACCCTGTGTACCTTATGTTAATCAGCGATTTACACACGTAAACCTTCCTGGGAAACGGGGCATCTCATAATTAATACTCAATAGAGTGTGTTTAACGACTAAGTTCTCACAACTTCCAATGTCGAGTGGTGTTACTACACGGCTTTATCGTCTTTTTTTTAAAATAATCTGAATTTGTTTTTGAAACAAATCATCACTTTGAGTAACAAATTCAAAAACAAATGCTTTGAACCAGTCAAATAAGTAGTAATAATGATTACTAATATATGCAGGTTACGTAGAAAAATTAACGTAAAGCCATGAGATTTAAAAAAAAAAGTCAAGATTGTTTGACTTCAAAATGGCATCTAAACTTCAAGAGGAGTATTGACAGGAAACAGTAACATTCAGCATTTAGTATTTGTTTAAACCGTGGCAGATAATTTAAGTTATTATTAACCCTTTGCCTGCTAAGGGCAACTACAATTGCCTTTGCGTTCATTGTAAACCCAGATCAGCCTGCGAGTTGAGTACTTGTGTATAAATCATTTTAAAGTGTTTTCTTCAGTCATTTCTCCAAAACACCCCTTTGTAACATAAATGGAATGGTCTAAATTTAAAGAAAGGACAGTCCATTATACATTCATAGCGGGTTAACTTTTAGCGCTTAACGTACAGTTCTTCCAAACTCTCTCCATGTATTGAGGTCATAAAATAATGTTTATATGTCCGTTAAGTCCATATTTATTCACGGGTACTTAAAATACCATGAAACGAAAATGCGTAAAATGAATTAAGAGTTTGTAACTCATATTTCGACACGTTGGCAGCGGTATAAAATGGTGATGTTTTGCCTGGTTGGTTTAGGCGTTTATGTTGTAGTTACAGAGTTCAGATTCTCAACATATCGCAGGTTAATGCAAAACTATTGTATCTCCATCTTTATTCATATGTAGTTACAATAGTTGTGTGCTGACTCCTCGATATGTAAGTTGCATAATACCCCATTGATCTACGAAACGGTCAATTAACAGTACACCTTTTGTTAAATGTTCCTGGTGCTGGCGGGATAGCAACTTTATAAAGGTATTTTACAATGTATTGAATAATGATGACACTTTTACTTTTTATCGTTTCAGAGAAAATGTGAACAGTACTGGCCTTCAGAGGTGAACCAGCCGGAAGAATATGGGAAAATACGAGTTACCATGGTAACATTGTCATTCATGAATGTTTCTGTTTATTGACCTTTTCACTCTTTTCCTGCCGGCTTATTTAACTGTCTGTACTTTTGTCTGTACATTAGTCTGTCTATACTTCTGTCTTCCCGTCTGTCTGCAGCGCATGCATCAACATATATGACTAGTTGTATGACTAGGGTTTAGTTATTTTTTTTAGACAAAATATCGCAACTGCCATTTGGTAGAACTTTTATCTACATTTCGTCATCCATCATCCATCATTATTCATCATCCATCATCCATCATTATTCATCATCCATCATCCATCTTTATTCATCATCCATCATCCATCTTTATTCATCATCCATCATCCATCTTTATCGGGGAGTTACACATCTTATCTATGGAACATACTTTTGCAGAATATTTCTTATCATTAAACTACTTTTTTTTTCTTGCACTAAATATAGTAACACCTATTTTACTAGGTAAGCTGTATTTTGGTAAGTCCAATAAATGGAAGTGATGATGATGTTACTTTGATGACAATATAAGACATTTATGCGTGTAATTACACTAACGTTCTGACATGATAGCAGAGTGGATGATAGCAGAGTGAACCGTATGCTTTCAGCGAATGTGCCAGTAGATTTTTATGTATGTGATTGTACGGTTATTAGAAATGACTGGCAATGTAATGGAGAGAATTGAACTTATTAATAGGGGGGAAAAATCACAAAAAAACATTTAAAAAAATACACTGTTCTTGCGCTACTGTGGACATTTTCTTCAAATGTTTCACTCCTTTACAAATATCACAAATGGTACACACGTATTAAATCCCAGTGTATGTTTCTGTAAATACATGTTCAAATACCTCTTTATAATAATCCCTTCATAACAGGGTTTTATGTGAACATAGAATTTATCCTTTAATCTAGAATCTAGGGTAATAAAAATGGAATGAATGAATATTACTAAGGAGTTGTTTTCTGATGTATGGTATATGTTTCATATGTTTTATGTGCTGCACTCCCCTGGGTTAGCTATTCATGCATAACTAACTTCAGTTACCTATGCATGCATAACTAAGTCTGCACGCATAACTAACCCCAATTAGCTATGCATGCATGACACACTACAGCCATAAATGTAATCATTTCTATATAGTACACAACAAGTTTAATGGGAAAGAATTATGTTTTCATACAACAAAGGCACCAAACAACACCTTAGTAATATTCATTCATTCTTTTTATTACTCTAGATTCTAGATTGCGTGTTCACATAAAACCCTGTTTTAAATAGATTTCAGAAGAAGACCTTGCAGAGCACTGTACGAAGCGTGAGCTGAAGGCAGAGAAGGACGGAGCTACGCTGTTTGTAACCCAGTTTCACTATACAGGCTGGCCAGATCACGATATTCCGCATGATTTTGACGTCATTCTGGAAATGATGGCGCAGATGCGACAGATCAAATCAAAGGACCCGAAAAAAGCGTCAATGGTGATACACTGCAGGTTAGAGAATAACTAAATTCTTCATTTTTGTCTCGCCTTTTCGAAGAAAAAAAGAGACATAGGTGTTGCTTTTCCGGCGGCGGCATCAACATTCAAGTTTTGCGTTTAGGTCATTTTCTCACAAACTGTATGCACTAGACCTTTCAAACTTTGCTTATAGTTGTATCTTGGTTGGTACATCGCAATGTGACAAAGCAAATGTGGAAATGACCTAGACCCTCCAAGCAAAGGGCAGATAACTTAATAATTTTTCAACTTTTGCATTTAGGTCACTTTTTCACAAACTGTATCCGTTTCAAACTTTCCTTATAGTTGTATCTTAGGTGGTACATTGCAACATGACAAAGCAAATGTGAATGTGACCTTGACCCTGGAAGTAAAGGGCAGATAACCTTATAATTGTTACCTTTAACTTTTGAGTTCATGTCACTTTTACACAAACTGTATGCACTAGACCTTTCAAACTTTGTTTATAGTTGAAATTGAGTGGTACATTGCAATGTGACAAAGCAAATGTGGATATGACCTTGACCCTCCAAGCAAGGGGCAGATAACTTAATAATTTTTACCTTCAACATTTGCATTTAATTCACTTTCTCACAAACTTTATGCATTAGACCTTTCAAACTTTGTTTCTTGGCTAGTACATCACAACGTGTCAAAAAGCAAATGTGGATGTGACCTTCACCATCCAAGCAAAGGGCAGATAACTTTAATTGTTACATTTACATCACTTTCTCATGAAGTATAATTATGCACTAGATGCTTTCAACCTAATTTATAGCTTAATCTTTGGAAGACAAAACATTCTATTTTGACATAGTTGTGAATTGGGTAGTGCATCTTTTTAAAAATATGGATTTCATCTATGACCTTGACCTACTTTTTGGAACTAAGGTGAGCTATTGTGACCACTCTTCGTCCGTCGTCTGTCGTCAACTTTTAGCTTGTTTTCACGATAGAGGCCACATTACTTGAGCAATCTTAATCAAAGATTGTATATGACCATAAGATCTAGGGACGATTTCGATAATGGGCATGATCAGACCAGTAACACCAGAGTTATGGCCCCTGAATTAGCAAAAAATGTTTTACAAATTATTAACATGATAATGGCCACATTCTTGAGCAATCTTAACCAAACTTACACAGTTATTTTATTTATTTTTTTTATTATTTTTTTTTAATTACTTTTTTTTTTTTATTCTAATTTGCTTATTTTTTTTTATTTTTTTTTTTAACGCCGTGTTGGATTTGACAAAACTTAGCAGGACGCATTGATATGATCTCTAGTTGTGCATATTGCTCTTTTTTCGGTCTGTTAATTTTTGATGGAGTTATGGCCCCTTGAGACACAGCACGCTTATTGCCCATGATTACCAGGTGAACGATCTAGGGCCAACCTGTTTTTAATAGAATGGCATTTTGTTTGTAAACAAATGCATTTAATTGTCATCTCAGCAGACTGCAAACTCCATTGTTACTAAAATGTTTACTTACTTTCATTTGACCTGTTTATTTTTAAGTCCCGCCCCCGTTAGGCGAGACATGTGAATCTGGGGATTACTTGTTTTAAGAAAGGAAGTCATTATTTATTTTATTTGAATGAAAGTATGAAAGAAATTATTCGTGCAATATAATCAATAGTCAACTAAATGTAAAAACAATTACCTTGAACTATTCGAATAATATAATGATTGTGCATATGTGGGTTATGTACAAAAACTAACGGGACTCAGCAAGTTTTATACAAATCAAGATTGACATGTGTCCCTTTAATAATCTATATCAGAAGTTTAGAATTGAACTAATTATGCAACTGAATTTACCTGTTTCAACTGTCATCTTGATTTGTTTGTTGTATGGTGTTTTACGTCATTTTCAACACATGTACGGTTATATATTGACGGTTGATTTTTAGTACCTCCCCAGTGCTCAAGAAATAGGATAGTCCTCGAAATCCATTCCGGGCCTGTCTCATTTTGCAGACGAGGAGCCCGTCGGGCCTGTCTTAAAAAAAAAAAAAAAAAAAAGAATCCCCCAAAAAATCAGTTTTACTGGATCTCAAGCTCAAGTTCCTCAAGACAAAATACTCCCATATGTATTGTGAACTGTGAAAACACTTGCAAGAAAGTAATTAAAATGTGTTATACTCACATTGAAACAATAAGAAGTTCGAATATTTTGCCTGGCTTCGTGTCGGCAGTTTGTCACAACTCTGAGGTCGACAATTGTTGACATAAAACTCATTATTCTGCTATTAGGGTTGTGTTTTCTTTCCTTTGTGATAAGAAATACCGTTTTTGTCATTAAAAACACACTAATGCATGAAAAAAATATCGTTATTGATGGTATTTCGATTGAATGTTTGTGAAATGTTCGGGCCATAAAAGTGCGGTGTCATAGTAGTTCGGATGGTACATAATTTCGGATATTTTTTTTTATTTTTATTTTATTTTACATAGTCAAATAAGAAAAACTGTCCTTTAAAAATACATGTTGGTGGAAAGAAAAATATATATACTGTATATATATAAATACAGATATAAAGTATATTTCTATTCATTATTTAAGGTGTAAGGAGTTCCTGGAATCCTACTTTTAAATGAATTCTAGGCTCCTAATTCTTTCCTTGGAGAAAGTGGTGACAAAAAGAAAAAATATAGCCAGAGGAGGCTCTGATAGTCTTATAAAACCTGATTTAAAATTTGGCTCCAAGTTTAGCTCCAGTTTCACCAAGTCGGCTCTGATTATTATCGTTTGGCAAACGTGCTAGTACTCTCCTTTGCATTGGTTAAAATTACTATGTAATATTCTATCCTAACATATTTTAAACGAAATGGTAAATGATTCCGCTGACCAGGGAGCATAAAGTGGTAGCAAAAAGAAAAATCTAGTCAGAGGAGGTTCTGAGCTTGATTAATACATACGTAACAAATGTGTGCTATAAAAGTGAATAAAGACACATTTCCAATAAGAAAAAAATATTGGACCTTTCCATTTTAAATCAGGGCCTGTCCATTTCAAATCGGGGCCTGTCCATTTTCAGAAGCAACAAGCCCTGGGCCTGTCTCTTAAAATAATTTTCTTTGAGCACTGCCTCCCGCCCTCCATAAGAATCGACACCTCCTCAATTACAAGTTGAGCTCAGTATAATGCTCCAGAGATAATACTTGCCATCAGTATAGTGCCTATGGACAGATGTTAGATTACTCCAGAGATAATACTTGTTGAGCTCAGTATAATGCCTATGGACAGATGTTAGATTACTCCAGAGATAATACTTGTTGAGCTCACTATAATGCCTATGGACAGATGTTAGATTACTCCGGAGATAATACTTGTTGAGCTCAGTATAATGCCTATGGACAGATGTTAGATTACTCCAGAGATAATACTTGTTGAGCTCAGTATAATGCCTATGGACAGATGTTAGATTACTCCGGAGATAATACTTGTTGAGCTCAGTATAATGCCTATGGACAGATGTTAGATTACTCCAGAGATAATACTTGCCATCAGTATAGTGCCTATGGACAGATGTTAGATTACTCCGGAGATAATACTTGTTGAGCTCAGTATAATGCCTATGGACAGATGTTAGATTACTCCGGAGATAATACTTGTTGAGCTCAGTATAGTGCCTATGGACAGATGTTAGATTACTCCAGAGATAATACTTGTTGAGCTCAGTATAATGCCTATGGACAGATGTTAGATTACTCCGGAGATAATACTTGTTGAGCTCAGTATAATGCCTATGGACAGATGTTAGATTACTCCAGAGATAATACTTGTTGAGCTCAGTATAGTGCCTATGGACAGATGTTAGATTACTCCAGAGATAATACTTGCCGTTTATTACTCCAGAGATAATACTTGCCGTTTATTACTCCAGAGATAATACCTGCCGTTTTATTACTCCAGAGATAATACCTGCCGTTTTATTACTCCAGAGATAATACCAGCCGTTTTATTACTCCAGAGATAATACCTGCCGTTTATTACTCCATACCTGCCGTTTTATTACTCCAGAGATAATACCTGCCGTTTATTACTCCAGAGATAATACCTGCCGTTTATTACTCCAGAGATAATACCTGCCGTTTATTACTCCAGAGATAATACTTGCCGTTTATTACTCCAGAGATAATACCTGCCGTTTATTACTCCAAAGATAATACTTGCCGTTTATTACTCCAGAGATAATACCTGCCGTTTATTACTCCAGAGATAATACCTGCCGTTTATTACTCCAGAGATAATACTTGCCGTTTATTACTCCAGAGATAATACTTGCCGTTTATAACTCCAGAGATAATACCTGCCGTTTTATAGCATGTTAAAGGAGGTACATCAGGCTTCTTTTAGAAAAATCTAAATTTTAAAAATGTTCATATCAATCACAATAGTGTTAGCACCGAGCTGTTCAAGTCTAAATTTTGAATTCACCATGGATTTTGAATGAAATTGGGCTTAAAATGCTCAAATTAGCCACGGTGTGTAACTTGGGATAGCATATATTATTATTATACCTCACGTTTACACTCCTGTATAAATTGCCCATACCCTTAGCGTCATGCAATTTTTACTGTTACACGATTGTGACGTCACGGGAAGTATAAAAATAGGTTTTGGGGTTTTCCAATAACGACACGCTTTGGCAATTGGAAATCGGTGGACGCTTATTAAAATACAGTTGAAGTTATGTCAATCGTAAGACGCTTGGTTTACCAAACGACAATAAAAAAATGTGGCGAGCAGATTTCTTACTTTAAATCAAAACTGGTATAAAAATATAAATTAAAAAAAAAAAAAAAAAAAAAATTCCCCCTCGTATATTTAAATTTTAATCAAAACATTTGTTCGGTATAATAAAATAAGTATTGCATCCCAGTGAGGGTGACAGTGGATATTGTCAACATTCGGAAAAATAATGTCAACCTCGTCTTCGCCTCGGTTGACATTATTTTCCTCAGGTTGACAATATCCACTGTCACCCTCACTGGTATGCAATATTTATATACTGTGCAGAATGAACTTCCTTGTAAGTAAGGAGTCGTGTTTAGGTTCATTAATTATGTTTTGGTCTTATAGAATACAGTGCATTGGTGTCATTACGTGGTCCCTCCTTAATTCCATTAAGCGATGGAAAAGCTTATGTTAGCAGGAGTTTGTAACGGATATTTCGAAAATAAAACCCTTTTAAAAACATGTTTTACTGAAAAAATACGATAACCGGTTTACAATTACCTATTAAGTGTTTTAATTATACAATATGCAAACTTTTAAAACCGAAATTAAAGTTTCATTTCATATCCCAGGCAACCCCGTTTCGCTTCTTGGAGAAGGGGTTGGATGGTTTATGAAAGTTAATAATCGGACCCCGTAATGGTGTATAGAATCGTCGGTAGTAAAGAATCATTTTCTGTTTAAATTCACTTTTCTCAGCTCATGTATTTTTTAGATTATTTTAAAATTTCGGGACTTGAAAATATCATTAAGCATACATTTATGCAGAGGTGAATGTATGACTAAGTGCAACAGCTTTCCGAAAAAATGATCTTGACTACCCGAATGAAGTGTGTTTTTGAAACAAACAAAAGTCATAGTCACAGTAAACTGAGCAATAACTACTTGCTGTTATAACAAATGTTAAGCACAAAAGTGAAAATGTAATCTTCAAATAAGTTGACTTTAGTGTTTGGCACTTCTATGGATACCAGTACAATGAAATTATATAAATATTGGGTCAAAAACAATATATTAAAAAATCCACAGTTATAGGACAATAATTTCAGAAAAATAGGCATACAATCATACAACTAAAACGGTAAATGTAAATCAGAAACTAAATAGATATTTCCTTTCATTTTAAATGTAGACGTTTAATTTAGATGTGATTCTATACCACCCAACCCACTGTAGCTAATTTGTCTGTTTTAAGTCAGACCCCTAGACGCCATTAAAAGCCTGATGTACCCCTTTTAAAGCAATATTTTGGTTAGGATTCAGTATCTTGTTAACCCTTAACCCGCTACATATATTGTTCTTCCTTTGAATTAAGATTTATTTGACAAAAGGGGTGTTTTTGGGGAAAATGACTGATCAGCAGCGGACATTGCTGATCAGCTGGTGAGTTACTCCTTTGCGTCCCAGAATCATGCCCGTCTGAGTAACTCGCAGGCTGATCTGGGTTTACAATGGACGCAAAGGCTATTATAGTCATGCTTGGCGGGTTAAGGGTTAACAAATGTCGGAAGTTTCAAAATTTGTATCGACTTGTTGGGCAGCCTCTCTCAGTATAGCTGTCCTCCTTTAGTATTCAGATGTTTGTTGGTCATTCTTTACTTCTATGGGAAATTTGACTTGCACCCAGTTTCAGTAGACTGTTTCCCAGAATCATGCCCATCTAGCACCCAGTGTCAGTAGACTGGTTCCCAGAATCATGCCCATCTAGCAACCAGTGTCAGTAGACTGGTTCCCGGAATCATGCCCAGTATTGCAGAGTTAGTAAGTTTGTTTGTATGGTGTTTTACTTCATTTTCAACACATGCAAGGTTATATATGACAGTCGATTTTTTGTATTGGCGGCAGACCACACACTTTTCCTGGGTAGAACCAGTATTGTACACCTCCCGCCATCCGTAAGAATCGACAGATAGTAGTTCAGTAAGAAGTGAACGTATACCGTATTGTTTCTAATTAGCGCTCCCCCTCTAATTAGCGCCCCCACACCCTAACTTTAAAAAAAATCTTACCTTGAGGTGTAAAAGTGGTTAATATCCAAGAAACAGTATACACACACTTATGAATTTAATTCCATAATTCAGTAACACAACAGGAACAAGAATTTATTTTTAGCATTATATAAGGAAATTAAAATGTGTACTGGCTTACGAAAAGCGTTCTAATAAGCGCCCCCTTTCAGAAAATGTCACGCCCCAGGGGCGCTAATTAGAAACAATACTGTATTTATTCCAGTTATTGATAATTGTCTCTGATGCATTTGTTTACAGTGCTGGTTGTGGGAGAACAGGGACAATATGTGCCATAGATTACGCCTGGGATGTGCTCAAGTCGGGGGTAAGTAGGGGCATTGTTTACAGTTAGTTTTGGCATTGTTTACAGCAGTTACGCATGATTGCCGTCCATAGAATTTAGTAAGGTTTAGGAAGATACCCTGGAAATTTCATGCTATCAATCACCAAACATAAATATTATGCAGGAAGGATGATGCATTGGCATCTCTCTAAAAATTGTGAAGACTCCCTAGCCTGCTCATTTTGTGAAAAAAAAACAACATACATACATTGTGTACAATTATTCAGCATAATATGGTACATTTTAGATAAACTTTCTTCTATATGTGTATTCAAAACAAAACAATATTGAGAAAGCAAGAGGGGAGAACGTTTTTTTTGTGTGTGTTTTTTTTTTAATTGTGAAAAAAAAAGAACAGCCACAGTTGTGAAAAAATGACTAATTTTGAATTGTGAAGTAGACGAATTTCGACCCCTGTTATAGAAGGAAAAAAAAGCCCTGTACAATTTATTTTCTGTTTTACAAACATCATTTGATTACAGTATTAATGTATAAAATAAAAACAGACAGATAACATAAATTGTGCTGATATGGTGCTATTTTAATGTGTTAAAAAGAAGGAATGTTCCTTAAATATAGAGAATACCAGAGCATTCATGGCCATTTCACAAACTCAGAAGTTTGCTGCCTTCAGCGGGGAACCAGTATTTTATTTCGTAACGTAAATAATAACCAATGTTGTGAACATTATTTCCTAGAACACAATTGATAACCAGTCTGTGTATTTTGTTTCTAAACATAAATGATATAAACCTGTCTGTGAATATTTTTTCTCAGAAAATTAATGATAACCAGCCTCTTAACATGAATGATAACCAGTCTGTATATATTATTTCAGAACATGAATGATAACCAGTCTGTATATTTAACATGAATGATAACCAGTCTGTATATATTATTTCAGAACATGAATGATAACTTCAGTCTGCATGCGATTATAAAGCAAATGAGGCAGCAGAGACAGTCTATGATTCAGGCTCCGGTACCATTATTATTTCTTACCTACCTATCTCACAGTAACAACACTATGAGCCATATGAGATTATAAGAATCTTTCATGGGTATCCGGTGAATATTGGGCATTCCAACATGAGGTATAATTGTTTTTATCGGAACTGAGGCTCTGCCGAGGTTTCCGATTAAAACAGTTATACCGAGTGTTGGAATTTCCTATTAGTCTAGTAAATATATGAAAATATGGGCCGAACCCAGGAAAAATTAGTACACAATTGAAACCAGTTTTTTTCCAAAGGGAAAACCACACAGAATGAGGAAATGAAAGTAGAGAAAAATAGAAGTTAAGGTTTTTGAGAAAAAATTATATGAATATGTCACCTTTTTCATGCTTTAAAATGTGTTTTTTCCCAGACAATAACACATTAAGTTATTTTTTATAATGTTTGCTAGTTTTCTGGCATACCATTAACAAACTTACTTTAAAATAACAACATATTAAGAAGTAAATTGCACTTTAATGCTTTAACATATACCTAAAATTGCCATAAAAGGTCTTAAACGATGTTCGATTACCCCACCCACCGCAAAAAAGTATAACCCTACAGATATCATAATTTAAACTTATCATATTGTTTAAATGCATTCTACTATGTTGTTTTGTCCGAAAAAGTGTAAATTTTTAAATAATTCTCTATATTTACTGATGCTGATGTACTATTTATATCCATCCACAAGTATGCAGTATCATAATAAAAGCCACATTTGTGTTCACTGTCCTTATATAACGATCTGGTAAACCCCTTGCTTAATAAATGTCTACTCATTTCAAGCTAAAACCCGTATCCCATGCATCTGAATATTTTTATTTGCATATGTTTCATTATACAGAAGAAATTCATATCCATATTTGTTATATATTATTATAATATATAGTTATTCATATTCAGAAGTTTCTATCTGGATTTCAGAATTCAGACATCTGATTCCTCTACATTCATCACACATTGTTGAACAATCCAACCTGTGTCTTTTGCATGTACAACGACTAGTCAGGGGCGTAGCCAGCGATACGCACTTACGCACGTGCGTAACATCGATTTGAAAAGTGAAAAAATAATTATGGCCAAAAATGGCATAAAAATCGAAGGCTAACTTAACTCCTGATATGTTTTTTTCATTTTTAAAGAAATTATTTTACCCTAGAAGGCCGCTAAAATGTGACCAAAAAACCCACCAGAGGCTGCCAAAGGATGTCTATATTTTAAAATTTTCGAGGGGGAGGCCCCTCTAACCCCCCCAGCAGGAGGCGGCGACCCCCTCTCGCACCTACCCCTACCTCGGCGCTAGGCGCCAAGGGTAATGCCTTTGGCATTAAGGGTGCGTACTTAAGATTTTAGCCTGGCTACGCCTCTGCTAGTATGACAGTCAGTTATGCACTTGCATAAGATAACCTGCAGGAGTCTGTCAGGAGCTGGTGTTTCCTTTTCTGTTTGCAATACTAAGTTTCCCTTTTGAAATCGAGGATCGATATCAGTATTCCCTCTCCAAACCTGAATATGTGGTTGTTAGATGTGAGTTGAAGTTTTTTTTAGTGAGTAACGTAATTATTACTGATAGCCAACTTCTGGAAGGGTTTAATAAATCTAAGGGAATCTAACGTTCTTGAATACAGTACAGCTCACGCGAAACACACACTTTACTCTTTCACGCCGAGTGAGGAATTCAGAAATCGCGTAATTACGCGGAGTTTGGACGATAAAACTACGCCTAGTGGAAATCAGCTACGTGACGAACGACTAGCGTAACTTCGCCGAGATACTCCGCGTAGACGAACTCGGCGAATGCCGAGTCGTCAATTATACAGGTAAATGACCTTTTTAGCGGATTTGAACGAACGACTAGCGTAAATCGCGGAGATGTCGTCAATTATTCAGGTAAATCGGACTTGAATGTTTAGGTCTGAAACAAGATCTACGTGTTTTATTTTTATGTTTGTTGTAAATGTACACTGTGCGTGAAAGTAATAAAGTTACCTTATAGTTGACGTTTGTGCTGCTGTACTCTCAAATGCAATTAAACGCAACTTTCATGACGAAATAAATATTTAGTTTTAATCTGTAACGGCAACCAATGCTAGCTTCCAAACACAAAACTTAAATACACACTCTATTTCTTAGCACACGTTGTCTTACACGTTGTCAAGCGTGTTGCCATGGTCAGGACTCTGAATCAGGCGTTTTCATGTGTATTGAGCATGTGTATTGAGCAGAGTTGCGACATTATAAACATGTACTCTACATGTTGATGTCGTAGTAACCAGGTTAGATCACGCTTCCATTACACTAATATAGATAATTAGGGACGTATCCTGGTATTCTCTTGGATAAATAAAATATGTTATGTAATATGTATACTGAGTAAAGTACAGTATATACATGTATGTAAATACATATTTCGTTTGCGTGCCTGATTGTCTTAGATGTTTTGTGGTATCAGGTGCTATACATACATGAACCTACGTAAGTGGATTTTAAGACCAACTTTATAAAAATATTTGCTGATTTTGTCAAATACGAGGGTTGATCAACAAAAAAAGTTGATACTGGCCTTATAATTCCTTAATTACAAGTTATTTGAAAAAACAACATATTATGAATTTAGTCTGTCCATTGACAATTTCCTTGACATGAAAATGTTCAAAAGTATGGTGTGTTTTTTTATGAACAGCACCTGCCGCAATCCGTCGCACCAATAATAATACATAATGCAATATTAAACCATCACTGCAACACTGCAGTAGGCTATCTATTTATAAAAATGATGTAAAATTATCCTTTAACCTAGTAACAAGGGCATCCATTATTGTTAACAGAAGTTTGGTCGTAGAAACACTTAAAAAATGTATAAAAATCGAACAGGAAAAGCAGCTTCCCGAAAAGCAGCTTCCCCAGAATACAGTAAACTCTAAAACACGCAAAATGACAATTGAATTGTTTTTTTTTAAGGCGCACCAACACATGAAAAGGTTATATGGTGCCTAACAGGCATGAACATGCCAGGCTCATCTTCCATGTACATCGAGATAAAATATGGAAAATGGGCCTAGAACCTTCTCACCCTGAACTGCAGAGTTGCTGCAAATTCTATCGTAGAAACTCCATTTATGCTGGAGCCACGTTATTTTTTTTCTGCCACTGCTCTTTTGATGCGAGCGAGATAGCACCTGAAACAATGCAGGGATCATGATGAAGACCTTTAATGAACATGAACAAAATATGATAAAATGAACATGAATTTAGGGGTATTCTACCCCTCTGCCTACCCCTCCAAAGGGATCTGCAGTGGCCCTATTCTATGCCCCGTGACCAAACGGGGGCCCCCAGGAACCACACGGGGCACGCAAAACGACAAACATGAATGGAATGTTACAAGAATGGAAATGTTAATAAGGAATATGACGTCAAAAACACACAAACAAAGTTTGACAATAGGGCTGTCGTCTTCAAACGGTCAGTGGCAAAAAAGACTGGGGTTTAAACCAGGTTCTAGGGTGCACCAAACCTCACACACCCTACTGTCATCCCAAACTCGAAGCTAGTTTTGGGAGCATAACTCATTCCTTCTGATTCATATAGTGTAGTCTAGTCGATATATCGCAACATCTACATCATTTTTGGTTTGTGATCACTCAGTTACATATTAACATCTGCTAACAAACACTAAACTATTGTGAATTAATAAGAAAAACACTAACTATTGTGAATTAATAAGAAACAAAAAAACACAGAGTCCTCATGTTTTAATATACAAGCATGTTCTTAAAAAATAATAATTTTCAACCGAACTTGATAAACGGCAAAGTTGTTTGCATTTGTGTTTGGTAATGACTATAGAGGGAGAAGTATTCCATTTCAAAACTTCTAACAAGAAAATATGTTATTGTTCATGTTTATAAACCGCTGACATATAAGTAGAAAAGGTACATACACACATATATACAGCCTTAAACACACGCATAAACACATCGAACATCAGCAAATGGATATAGTTGCACAGTTACATGTATGTTTCATTACCACATCAACACTTTTTTTTAAAGTTTTCACTGTCATCAGTCACTTGTATTTATGTACTGCAACAAGGAGAAAGCGTCTCCAAATGATGTGTTGGTCTGCAAATTTTCAAAAGTGTTTAGACATATTCAACTGCAAGTTACATGTAAAAATATTCAGGCTTATTTCAGTTTTACTTTCGTTAAATTTGTGAATAAGGGAATTCGCCAGGGCGATGTCTTTAGACCTATTTAATTACTTTTGGAATATGTAAAGTTGCTTGGTATAACTTAATGGACGCAGTATCCAACTCGTTTGATAAATTCAATATTAATCAGGCACTCGTGTAAGATCATTATTAAACATCGATAAGAAAAAACAACAATAGATGCAGGTAGACACAATTGTAAAAAAAAAGTCACCCTCCCATTAAAACTACGATTTAATTTGTGAATAGAGGAATTCGCCAGGGCGATGTCTTTAGACCAATTTAATTACTTTTGTAAATCGCGTAAGATGCTGCATGGTATAACAATAGGGGATACATTTTGTGCAGAAAGTCGATTTAAAAAAATGCTTTGATATGGCAAACACATCTTCTCAGTTTAATGTCTTCAAACATATACTTAATATTTCATAACAAGCTGCGTACAGGCAATTTAATAAAAATCTAACATGTCATTGAAAAAGACACGTGTTTTTTCTCACCTTCATGATCATTGTCTCTACACTAAGAAATTAGAAGTAAATACGGATTAATAGGTGATAATTGTGCAGGAAGTCGATTTAAAAAAATGCTTTGATATATCAAACACATCTTCTCAGTTTAATAACTTCAAACGTATACTCTTAATATTTCATAATAGGCCTCATACAGTCAATTCAATAATGATCTAGCATGTCATTGAAAAATAGAATACGTTTTTTCTCACCTTCATGATATTCACCTGCGAAGAAATTAGAAAAAAATGTACGGGGTGGGGGTCATTGTTTTTCAGTTTCAATTAATAGTTAAAAAAAAAAATCCACTTTGTAAAATATGTCGGTACTAAAGATATGTAGTAGTGAGTCGTCGGCGTAACAATACCACATATACTTGCCTGAAAACTAAACATCAAACAACTTTTCTATTTTTTATTAAATTATAAACGTACAGTCATACAATGATGGGTTCGGGCACGCGGGAGTACAACAAGAAATGAAATTAATCTGATTGCACTTGCTTTTCGTTATCTCCGGCACTATTCTGCACATAATCAACAGATACATGTACGAACTTGTGCACCGATATAAATCTATTTGCTGATCAAACTTCTACCTGAAAAGAAAGTTGTAATATGTTTAGAGAGCAATATTGCACTGAATTGCCAATTCCGAAAACTACGTTAATTTCAAGGCTTTTGGTGAAATACAAATGGTTGGGCAATTTAAGTGTAAAACAGTTTACATTATCTAAATTACGTATTTTAATTGAATTAAATTGGAATATATATATACATATAGTCGGTGCGACTATAAATTCCAATTTAATTCAAACAGCAAGGTCATTTTAAAGGTTTACAAATCTTGTGCATGTAATTGGTAGACCTCTACTTGTTTTTATCAATATAATGTTGTTTCATAATTTGATTAATACTCCTCGTCACAATCAAGCATTTGTTGTGTGTGCGTTACTATATTTATTACATTACATACATGTCATTGGTGGCCTGTGATTGGAAATATTCTATTCGATTCTAAAAAAAAATGGCCGACGTCGAAGGAAAATTACAGTTAAATTTTACGCCGAGATACGCGGCATCCTTCAAGCTGAGGTACGCGGAGTTCACAGGTGTGCACTTTTGCTTAATTGGATTCTACGCGGAGTAACTCAGAGTGGCTATCACTCGGCAATAGCGTACTTTCGCCGCGTGAATTCGCCGAGTACAAACACTGACTCCACGTAGATACGCGCGGAACTTGATACGTCCAAACTCGGCGAATCGAGTGAAGTGTGCGTTTCGCATCAGCTGTACTGTATTCCACGAGTTTTTATTTTTTGAAATTTTCTTTGGTTTTGGTTTTACTTCTGCAGTCTAGAAGACCTGTATCATTGCCAATCACATAATGGTTTGTTGTTCTACTGCACATTCTACAGCTGTTGTAACAATGAGCAGCTCATCATCGCAGTCTGCATTTTTTGTTTCCGTTTTATGTGACACTAAGTGCTCACTAAACATGTGAATGAAATGATGATAGTAGAATTCTTTAGAAACATTTTTGTTCATATCCATGGTTATATTTGCTATGAAATTCACAGTAATTCCAACAATATCCTTGTTTCTTCACAAATGTGCAGTATGTTGTGTCGATAAAAAGTCAGAATCTCCATCAAACACAAGTACCAGTACAACATGCTTTCCAAAATTCTTGTCTAATCCTTTGATATGTTAAACCGCGAATCTATGGTATTCTCTGAAGAAGCGACCCACCATCTAAGACATACTTTGATTGATGGGTACCTCCTGTAGTCGCTAGCTTGCCAACAAAGTTGAACATTGCAGAAGCAAATTGAGGTTTATTTGCAACCCGAATCAAACCGTCTGTAACAAGTGGAAATGGTGGATGCGTGCATAACTTATATGTGAAAAGGGAGCTAGCTCTTCTCGACTTATCCTGTCTCTTGTGGCATACACACAACGTTGAAACAAAAACTGTGGAACAGCTGAATGCACTTCACATCTATTTTTACAGATACTTTTGTATCAAGAGTCGCAGCCTGAACATTTTCTTGAATGAGCACGCAAGCACCCTTTCCAAGACATAGTTAATAACTTTTTGTCAAATATCCTTATAAATACTGAAAAGGTGATCCCTTGGAAGCAACACACACAAACAAGAGAGAAAAGTAGCAGACTCGGTTGTATTGAGTCTGTACATGAGAGGTAATTATAAAATGCAACACCTCTCATGCCTATAAAACTGACATTTACAATGTTGTCTTCTGTTACGCCGCTTGAAATGCTTCGTATCATATCCATTGAAGGGCGTTCTTGCTACTACATTTTCACACATATTTTTTCATATCAATATCATCCCTGTGTTTTCTTGACTTACTGTTCTCTTTGTGCTGTTCACTCGAAGTGAAGGTCACACTAGTGAATTCTTGCATAATCTTCATTGATACATGTGCACAAGCTGTCCAAGTTTAGAGAAGTCAGACAGACCTTTGTAGTTCTGCCATTCCCCTTCCCCTTGTTTGGCCACCCACTGTATTTGCTCATGAGCATTTGCTTTACTACGAGATCGGTCGACAGAACTGCCCAATAACGATCACGTACACACACTACACGAAAACCTTTTAAAAAATATGTGTACATTTCGTGATAGTCATTTTATAACCGAGACATGTTTTGAAAGTATGAATATGCAGTCTTTATGTGGAGATTGACCAGCAGCCGCCAACTATGGCAACATTCTTGACACAGATTTGAGATGAAGGGCCCAATTGCCAATGAGCTCTGCTGTAATAAATGTACGTAATCTTTGCACCATGTCCAGATATTGCCAGAGTTTTGAAGTTATAGAGTTTGAAGCAGAGGATATTGGCTCAGTTTGGCATTCACCTGATCATAAACAAGTTATCGGACATACTGACTACCTTTATTTCCTTCTAAAAGTTCAATCAAAAGATTGAAAGACTCGTTTGCTTCTTGACTTCCCGTTTCAGTCTCATGATTTATATCTGATAGATTCATCAAAACATTCTTTTGACATGCTAGTCTAAGGTTCCATCTCAGATTCCATTTCAAGCATTTGAATTGGAAGCGGAACGTCATATATACATCTTCAGTTTCACAATAATATTTCGCAATAATCAAAGACCAATGTATTGTAGACTAATTCTCAAGGAAAGACCCTTTAATTAATAGATACGTGTGTTATAAGATTCGTAAATTCAATCTAATTTGACCCAGTGTGTCGTTAAGTATGTTCTAAACTAAGTTCATTGATTGAAAACAGAGAGACATCATATACATGTTAATCAGATTGATATATATTTATATTTACAAAACGAAAGTATACAAGTTGTATAGTATTCGGACATGTCCTTTAGACGAAATTTAATTTACAAAATAAACCAACTATAAGAGCTTCGATTTTGTTCTATTTTCTATTTGAGATCAAACTATGTCTATACATTCAGAAACAATCATAAGATTTTCTGTTGCAATTAGTCCTGGGTAAAAGTTCATATTTACTAGACTATCTGAACCGGCTACCCATGATTCTTTTTCTTGAATATCATTTACATTCTGCACATTGACGTCGCCAACTTCTAACGTTTTGATTGTTTATTTACACAATGACATCATGCAACTGTCATTGTTGATAGCAGCGTGCGGATTTTATCATCCCCCATGTGTAGGCTTTCCATCACCCATGTAAAATGCGGATAACCTTATTCGGTATGCAAGAAAAAGAGAAGCTGTACTTGGCTATTCCTATAGAATGAATATAAAATCAGAATATAAAATCAGAATTCAAATTTAACTGAATATTTGTACCTAAAATGTCAAGTTCTTTATGTTTACACTTCTATCTAGTCAATATTTCACATGAATAGGGCCAGAGAAAATTAATAAACATCCCCGCCCGCCCATCGAATAACAATTCCAGCAACCCCACTCCCCACCCCTCCCCACTTCCCCCAACCTCACCCCACAAGTCTTAAGTATGACAATTGACCTAATAACAGTTGACCTAGACGTGATAGCACTACCAACATGCACAATGTTATTTCTACTGCTGCATGTATCCTATTTCAGGAGCAGTATATGATGGCCCATGTGACTGTGCAGACATTGTTCAATAAACATCTCGAGTTAATGGAGGACCATACATACGGCAATTTTAACTTTAATAACGAAGTAAGTTCTCAAATATTTAACCTGAAAGTTGTTGCAGGGTGAAATTATTTCAATTGCTTTTTCTCTTGTTGCGTATAACAATAATTCCACTAAAGTTGTTTGATTGCATGCAAAATAAGTTAAAGGGGCTGTTGTTAATATTAAATGGCAGCATTTGACTGATGGGAACTATGGCTGGAGGATTTTAGCCTCCCACCAACACCACACCCACCGCCATGACTTCCATGTTTTGATAAACCATACCAGTAATGCTCTGTACTATTAAATGTTTATGAATGTATAGTACATGTATAAGTTCTAATAATGTATGATGATTTCAAAGGTAAATAAGACTAAACTGTAGCTTGCTTGCAAAATCTCCCTAGTTCATGCCCAATCTCCCTATGCATGCCCAATCTCCCTATTTCATGCCCAGTCTCACTAGTTCATGCCCAATCTCCTTAGTTCATGCCCAATCTCCCTAGTTCATGTGTAGTTCACTTGTAACACTAAAAATGTATGACGATTTCAAAGGTAAGTAAGACTAAACTACCTTGCTTGCAAAATCTCCCTAGTTCATGCCCAATCTCCCTAGTTCATGCCCAATCTCCTTAGTTCATGCCCAATGCCCCTAGTTTATGCCCAATCTCCCTAGTTCATGCCCAAGCTCCTAGTTCATGCCCAATCTCCCCAGTTCATGCCCAATCTCCTTATTGTATTCCCAATCTCCCTAGTTCATGCCCAATATCCCTATTTCATGCCCAATCTCACTAGTTCATGCACAATCTCCCTAGTTTATGCCCAATCTCCCTAGTTCATGCCCAAGCTCCTAGTTCATGCCCAATCTCCCTAGTTCATGCCCAATCTCCCTATTGCATGCCCAATCTCCCTAGTTCATGCCCAATATCCCTATTTCATGCCCAATCTCCCTAGTTCAATGCCCAATCTCCATATTTCATGCCCAATCTCCCTATTTCATGCCCAATATCCCTAGTTCATGCCCAATCTCCCTAGTTCATGCCCAATCTCCCTATTTCATGCCCAGTATCCCTATTTCATGCCCAATCTCCCTATTTCTCTATAAGGCCTGTCAGAGGTTGCCAAGTACGAGGCCAGTCTAATACATTCACTTACCAACACTTGTATTTATGCCTTGGGTAGGCACCACATATGTACACTTGTATTTATGCCTTGGGTAGACACCACATATGTACTCTTGTATGTATGCCTTGGGTAGGCACCACATATGTACACTTGTATGTATGCCTTGGGTAGACACCACATATGTACACTTGTATGTATGCCTTGGGTAGACACCACATATGTACACTTGTATGTATGCCTTGGGTAGACACCACATATGTACACTTGTATGTATGCCTTAGGTAGGCACCACATATGTACACTTGTATTTATGCCTTGGGTAGACACCACATATGTACACTTGTATGTATGCCTTAGGTAGGCACCACATATGTACACTTGTATGTATGCCTTGGGTAGGCACCACATATGTACACTTGTATGTATGCCTTGGGTAGGCACCACATATGTTCAGTTGTATTTATGCCTTGAGAAAACACCTACTGCTTATGTAAAAGCACTAAATATTCTATTCTATTATGTTGTTTCAGGAAAGTGACTCTGGTCATGATGAACATGGTAAGTTTACTTTTAATGGATACCACAGGCTTTGAGATCATTTCATTTTCAACTCATCAGCACAATAGTGCAAGAGAGTTATTGCAATAATGCTTTTGTTAATCCAGCTACAAGTGAATTCCTTATCTAATTCAATTTAAAGAGAAATTTCTCCATTCTGATTTTGGCATTTATAGTGTGGTGTAACAGTTATGTACACTGTATATTTAATAAAAGAAACATTATTTCTGGATAATGGTAGATTAACAATGAGCTTAAAAGATGCATATTTCAAGGAGGTACCCTGACCCCAGGTATAAGTATACAGTTATCACATGTGTGTTTGGGGAACAGTCAAAACTGTTTTCCCGAGGTGGAGGGGATGGCAGTGTGAACTGTTTCCCGAGGCCGATAGGCCGAGGGAAACAGTTCACACTGACATCCCCCGACACCAAGGGAAAACAGTTTTGACTGTTCCCCAAACACACATGTGATAACTGTTTTATTACCTGATTAATGTTACTGTACGAAACAGTGAAAATGAAATCAGCATCACTTAGCGCTTAGACGCTTGTAAATTTTCCGATAATTTCCATGACAGTTCGGAAATGTTCAATGTGTGGGAAAATTCGGCATTTTCCGCCCGTCACGAAGTGCAGCGGAAAATGCCGAGTTTTTGAGGTTTCTTCTATAAATAGTAATCGGGGAAATTTCAGCACGTGAGGGAAACAGTCGAAACTAAAGCCCGGTAACAGTTCGTTTTCACCGGGAACAGTCTTTCCTTTGTGAATTAGCAAGAAATGATGATATAGCATTTATATAGGAGATCAGGTAATAATATCAGTTATTTCCCTGCATGATCTGAGGTTTTTGGGACTATGTACTGGCATATAAAAACCGCTGTTTTTCCTTTACCGTATTTTGTTGAACAACTGTAAATTCAAGAATAAGAAAAAATCTTCAACAAAAAACAAATGTCATAATATTTGTTTTCCAGTGGACTCTGTATATGCGGTTCCCGACAACTTGAGTGTGACCTCGGGTTCAAGTAGTCATACTTACCCAGAAAGAATTCAATTCTTCAACAAGACATCGCCGATACACTGCATCACCAAAAAGGAACTCCTCCACACCATGGCGGTCCACTTTTAGACATCCCAGTGCCTCAGTGTGGTACCCCACTAGTAGCTACACATGTAGAGACTACAGTACCCCATCATGGTTCCACACATGTAGTGACCGCAGTGCCCCAACATGGTGCACAATTAGCAACTCCCATGGTTGCAGAAACACCAACAAGTGTACAAGAACAAGTTAAGAAACTGAGTATTAGAAATAAAACAGCTGTTTTTAAAGTGAATAGCATCGAAAATATACCCAACAAGCCAGAATTAAAAGCCAAAACATCTTTAGTAAGTTCAAATGAATCTGAAAAGCGAGTCATCAGTGCAGTAAAACCGGCCCCACTTAGTCCGAAACCCTCTATTGATACATCTTTCCCGGCACTAAATAAGGCGAGTTCAGCTCAGACATCTCCGGTAAACAATAATGCAACACTGAAATCTCAATCTCCCTCAGAGACTAAGCAAAGACCAAAAATGCAGCGTATGCAAAGTGAGAACAAAAGCGGGATATTCGTCACGACTTTGTCAGTCGGTAAAGCAAACGTGTCAGATGGTAAAACAGCCGCGAAAAAGACTATGTCAAGCCCATCAAAACCTCAGAATGAAGGGCGAGACGGTGGGATAACACAAACAAAAAGTCTGCCTTTCAATGTAACGCCTCAGTCAAGTATCCCACCTTTGACCCCGACACAATCTAGTGTATCAACATATGCATTGGCTGGAAATTCACAGTTTTATCCACCTGAACCGCAAGCAGACGACACTTCATATTCAGCATTGGCAAACTATAGCAGTGTCCACAGTAACTCAAAAAAACCTCCCCCATATATCAATGTCAGCCAATCGCAATTATTCACGAACAGCAGTGCTGCGCCACCCCCAGGGGTGACAGCTCTAAACAACCAACAACCACATGGTTTTACATACTCCTACGCAAACCCAACTGAGACACAGTCTGGTGGACTGTATGCATCTGTGAATAAGCCTACAGCCAGTTCAAAGCAAAATGGCAAGGTCACCGATGATACTTATGAGACTGTAAGAGTGGGTCAGCAGGGAGATCAGGTATGTTTAAGTTTTTTATCCTTTTTTAGATCACCAGAGCCGAAGGCTCAAGGTGATCTATTGGGATCACTCTTCGTCCGTCGTCCGTCGTCTGTCGTCGTCCGTCCGTCGTCGTTAACTTTTTTTCAAACGACTTCTCCTCAGAAACCGCTTGGCTAATTTTGACCAAACTTCACATGGATGATCCTTAGATGAATGCTTTTTAGATTGTTAAAATTAGGTCAGCGCTACATCCAAGATGGCTGCCATTACCATATATGGTCGAAACCTTAAAAAATCTTCTCCAGAACAGCTGGACAGATTTCAACAGTTTTTTTTTAAAATGAACGCCTAGACTATCAAGTTTGTTCTAATGAAGTCCCCGGGGTCAAAAATGGCCATTCCCCGGGGGTCCAAAGTTTGTATATTGAGGTTTTGCATGTTTTACATGTACAGGAAAAAACTTTAAAAAATCTTCTTCTCTGAAACTACAAGGCACAGAGCTTTCATGTATTACATGTAGCATCAGCTTATGGTCCTCTAGTAAGTTTGTTCAAATGGTGACCCTGGAGTCAAATTTGTCCCCAACCCGGGGGTCACAGTTTTACATAGACTTATATATAGGATTTTTTTTTATAAATCTTCTTCTCGGAAACTACAGGAGCCAGAGGTTTGATATTTTGCATTTACTATAAACTTATGGTCCTCTACCAAGTTTGTTCAAATAGTGACCCATTGGTCACATTTGGCCCCACCCCGGGGGTCACAGTTTTACATAGGCTTGTATAGGGAAAAACTGAAAAAAATCATTCTCTGGAACCACATGGCACAGAGCTCTCATGTATTACATGTAGCATCAGCTTATGGTCCTCTACTAAGTTTGTTCAAATGGTGACCCTGGGGTCGAATTTGTCCCCGCCCCGAGGGTCACAGTTTTACATAGACACATATAGGATTTTTTTTTTAAAAATCTTCTTCTCGGAAACTACAAGAGCCAGAGGTTTGATAGTTTACATTTAGTATAAGCTTATGGTCCTTTACCAAGTTTGTTCCAATGGTGACCCTGGGGTCACATTTGTCTCCGCCCCAAGGATCACATGTTTTACATAGACATGTATAGGGAAAAACTTTAAAATCTTCTTCTCTGAAACTGCAAGAGCCAGAGGTTTAATATTTTGCATTTGCTATAAGCTTATGGTCCTCTACCAATTTTGTTCAAATATTGACCCTGGGCTCACATCTGTCCCCGCCCCGGAGATCACAGTTTTACATATGCTTGTATAGGGAAAAACTGAAAAAATCTTCTTCTCTGGAACTGCAAGAGCCAGAGGTTTAATATTTTGCATTTGCTATAAGCTTATGGTCCTTTACCAAGTTTGTTCAAATGGTGACCCTCGGGTCACATTTGAGCCCGCCCCAAGGGTCACATTTTTAACATAAACATGTATAGGGAAAAACTTAAAAAATCTTCTTCTCTGAAACTGCAAGAGCCAGAGGTTTAATATTTTGCATTTGCTATAAGCTTATGGTCCTCTACCAAGTTTGTTCAAATGGTGACCCATTGGTCACATTTGGCCCCACCCTGGGAGTCACAGTTTTACATAGACTTGTATAGGGAAAAACTGAAAAAATCTTCTCTGGAACCACATGGCACAGAGCTCTCATGTATTACATGTAGCATCAGCTTATGGTCCTCTACTAAGTTTGTTCAAATGGTGACCCTGGGGTCAAATTTGTCCCCGCCCCGAGGGTCACAGTTTTACATACTTATATAGAATTTTTTAGCTCTACTGGCCAACGGCCAGCAGAGCTTATGGGATGGTGTGTTGTCCGTCGTCCGTCGTCCGTCTGTCTGTCGTCTGTCTGTCGTCTGTCGTCTGTCGTCCGTTAACTTTTCTTCAAACGACTTCTCCTCAGAAACCGCTTGGCTAATTTTGACCAAACTTCACCTGGATGATCCTTAGATGAATGCTTTTTAGATTTGTTAAAATTAGGTCAGCGCTACATCCAAGATGGCTGCCATTACCATATATGGTCGAAACCTTAAAAAATCTTCTTCTCCAGAACCGCTGGACAGATTTCAACAGTTTTTCTTTTAAAATGATCGCCAACGCCCAGACTATCAAGTTTGTTCAAATAAAGTCCCCAGAGTCAAAAATGGCCGTGCCCCGGGGGTCCAAAGTTTGTATATTGAGGTTTTGCATGTTTTTCATATAGACATATAGGAAAAAACTTTAAAAAATCTTCTTCTCTGAAACCACAAGGCACATATCTCTCATGTATTACATGTAGCATCAGCTTATGGTCCTCTACTATGTTTGTTCAAATGGTGACCCTGGGGTCAAATTTGTCCGCGCCCCGGGGGTCACAGTTTTACATAGACTTATATAGGATTTTTTTCTAAAAAATCTTCTTCTCGGAAACTACAACAGCCAGAGGTTTGATATTTTGCATTTACTATAAGCTTATGGTCCTTTACCAAGTTTGTTCAAATGGTGACCCTCGGGTCACTTTTGGCCCCGCCCCAAGGGTCACATGTTTTACATAGACATGTATAGGGAAAAACTTAAAAAATCTTCTTCTCTGAAACTGCAAGAGCCAGAGGTTTAATATTTTGCATTTGCTATAAGCTTGTGGCCCTCTATCAAGTTTGTTCAAATGGTGACCCAGGGGTCACATTTGGCCCCACCCCGGGGGTCACAGTTTTACATAGGCTTGTATAGGGAAAAACTGAAAAAAATCTTCTTCTCTGGAACCACATGGCACAGAGCTCTCATGTAATACATGTAGCATCAGCTTATGGTCCTCTACTAAGTTTGTTCAAATGGTGACCCGGGGGTCAAATTTGTCCCCGCCCCGAGGGTCACAGTTTTACATAGACTTATATAGGATTTTTTTTTTAAAATCTTCTTCTCGCCAGCTACAAGAGTCAGAGGTTTGATATGTTAAATTTATTATAAGCTTATGGTCCTTTACCAAGTTTGTTCAAATAGTGACCCTGGGGTCACATTTGGTCCCACCCCAAGGGTCACATGTTTTACATAGACATGTATAGGGAAAAACTTAAAAAATCTTCTTCTCTGAAACTGCAAGAGCCAGAGGTTTAATATTTTGCTGTTGCTATAAGCTTATGGTCCTTTACCTATTTTGTTCAAATGGGGACCCTGGGGTCACATCTGGCCCCGCCCCGGGGAATCACAGTTTTACATAAATGCTTGTGTAGGGAAAAACTGAAAAAAAATTCTTCTCTGGAACTGCAAGAGCCAGAGGTTTAATATTTTGCATTTGCTAAAAGCTTATGGTCCTTTACCAAGTTTGTTCAAATGGTGACTCTGGGGTCACATTTGGCCCCGCCCCAAGGGTCACATGTTTTACATAGACATGTATAGGGAAAAACTTAAAAAATCTTCTTCTCTGAAACTGCAAGAGCCAGAGGTTTAATATTTTGCTGTTGCTATAAGCTTATGGTCCTTTACCAATTTTGTTCAAATGGGGACCCTGGGGTCACATCTGGCCCCGCCCCGGGGGTCACAGTTTTACATAAATGCTTGTATAGGGAAAAACTGAAAAAATCTTCTTCTCTGGAACTGCAAGAGCCAGAGGTTTAATATTTTGCATTTGCTATAAGTTTATGGTCCTTTACCAAGTTTGTTCAAATGGTAACCCTCGGGTCATATTTGACCCCGCCCCAAGGGTCACATGTTTTACATAGACATGTATAGGGATTTTTTTTTTTGAATTATTTTTTTTTTAATATTTTTTTTTGAATTATTTTTTTATTTTTAATTGTTTTTTGTTTTTTTTTTTATAATTTTTTTTTTTTTAATTTTTTTAATTTTTTTTTATAATTTTTTATTTTTTAAATATGTGTTTTTTGTTATTTAATTTTTATTTTTTTTTTTTATTTTTTTTTATTTTTTAAATGTCTTCTTTTTTTTTTATTTTTTTTTTATTTATTTTTTTAATTTTTTTTTTTTTTTAGCTCTATGTTCGACCAGTAACAGAGGTGTTCTTGATTTAGTTAAACATGCTATATGTTGCCTCGTTAATACGGTTGGGCCTTCATTTTTCATCTGATCTTTTACCAAACTTTACCAGATTCTTTAGTTATGGCCCTTGATTTAGTTAAAAAGCTGTTTTTTTGCCCGAAACTTTGAAAAAAACGTAAATGGCAGTCACTCACTTCATTGATGTTATAAGAGCCATGTTAGCCAGTAGAGCGTCCACAGGCCCTCTTGGGCCTCTTGTTTTTAAAAAATCTTCTTCTCGTAAACTACAGGAGCCAGAGGTTTGATATTTTACATTTACTATAAGCTTATGGTCCTTTACCAAGTTTGTTCAAATGGTGACCCTGGAGTCACATTTGGCCCGGCCCCGGGGGTCACAGTTTTACATAGACATATATATAGGGGAAACAAATCTTCTCTGAAACTGCAAGAGCCAGAGGTTTAATATTTTGTATTTTTGTTCAAATGGTGACCCTGGGGTCAAATTTGACCCCGCCCCGTGGGTCACAGTTTTACATAGACTTATATAGGAAACACATTAAAGTCTTCTTCTCTGGAACTACAACAGGCATAGGTTTAATATTTTGCATTACTATATATACTCTTATGGTCCTTTACCAAGTTTGTTCAAATGGTGACCGTGGGGTCACATTTGGCCCCACCACAGGGGTCATGTTTTACATAGACTTGTATAGGGAAAAACTTAAAAAATCTTCTCTGAAACCACTAGGCTCTGATATATTACATGTAGCCCTCAGGTCACATTTGGCCCTGCCCAAGGTGTTACACTCTAGCACCTTCATTTTGTATTTGATATTTACCAAACTTTGTCAGTGTCTTTATATCAAAGTTGTTATACACAACAGAGCCCACATTTCTTGAACAATCTTAACCAAACTTGCACAGATTGTATATGATCATAAGATTTTGAAGAAGTTTGATAATGTGCCAGTACTCAGGTGATCGATTTAGGGCCATCTTGGCCCTCTTGTTTTAATTGGATTGACCATAACTTTTTAAATAAACTTTTAATAATCTTTATCATAGAATTCATGTTGAAATTGAAAGACACACCATATTTTAATCACCAGAATTCATGTTGAAATTGAGAGTGAGGGAGGGGGCCGTGTCACGGACAATAAAACATCATATAAATTGCTCACTCATTCATTTGTTGGAAGGAAAAAAAATCTCTGCACCTATTTCTTTTCTTGTGAATATGAACACATATAAAATCATGTAAACATATCCAACAACCAAGTTATCATTGTGGTATGGCCTTATATGTTTCTTTTTTTTTTAGGCACCAGCTATACCAGACAGAAAATATATGGATGAGGAACCAAACAATCAAAACACAGATAAAACAGGTAATATGCATGCAGTTAAGCATAACCATATACAAAAGATTTAAGATTTGTTGTTTCTTGTCCATATTAGACATCTGTCTAAATAAAAAAGATTGTTTCTTGGTGGCCATGGACAAGTGTGGCACTGCAGTTTGTGAGTTGGAACCACTCTGAGCTGTAGTCTGTAGGTTTACGACTTCTGGCCGGTAGGGGGCAGTACTGGACTCAAGTTTCTGTGGTATTGATTATTTATTGATTTCCTTATCGCACATCCTCAAATGCTATGTGTCAATACTAGCAGATGAGGGGAAATGTTGAGCCCTGAACAATTTTGCTTATACTGGGTTGAATTACGTGCGAAATTAACCTGAGCTGACAAACTATTGTCCATTGTCCGTCATCTTTGTCCATTACCCTTTTCTTAAACGTCTTATCATAAAACATTCAAACGATTTTTAGCTCGACTATTCGAAGAATAAGAGAGCTTATGTAATCACCCCGGGGTCGGCGTCGGCGTCGGCGTCGGCGTCGGCGTCGGCGTCCCACATTCAGGTTTGCGTGTAAGCTGTGTTTACAAGTCTATATCTCTTACATTTCTTATCCTAGCACAACCAAATTTGGCCATGGGCTTCCTTATAGCATTATTTTAATGACTGCATAAGCAATTTTGGTTCCTGTAACCCATGGGCTCCCATGGAACCCAAATTATGATAGCCCATAAAATGTGTCCCATTTCACATCAAATTTTGCGTGTAAGCTGTGTTTACAAGTCTATATCTCTTACAATTCTGACCCTAGCTCAACCAAATTTGGCCATTAGCTTCCTTATAGCATTATCTTAAGGGCTGCTTAAGTAATTTTGGTTCCTGTAACCCCTGGGCTCCCATGGAACCCAAATTCTGATAGCCCTTAAAATGTGTCTGTTTCACATCAAATTTTGTGTGTAAGCTGTGTTTACAGGTCTATATCTCTTACATTTCTTGTCCTAGCTGAACTAAATTTTGGAATTGGTTCCCTTATAGTATGTTGTAAAGGGTTGGATAAGTAATTTTGTCTTTTGCAAATTCTGGGCTCCCATGGAACCCAAATTGTGATGGCCCATAAAATGTGCAATAAAGGCAGATCTAGGTTTGCATGTAAGCATGTATATATCTATAATTTTGGTTTGGGATTTGTTATAGCATTATGCATCTTATTACTTCACCCATATTGGGGCATGGGCTCCCTCCTCTCCCATCCCCCCCCCCACCCCCCTCCCCCTCTACCCCGCCCCCACTTTTTTTTTTTTTTTTTTTTTTTTTACATATTTCTGAGTTGGTTTTGTCAATTCCTACACATATATGTTGCAACGCCACCCCCCACGCCCGCCCCCAAGCCCCGCCCCCCCGCCTCTTACCCCATCACACCACCCACCACGCCCCACACTTGATTTTTTTTTTTTTTTTACATATTTCTGTGTTGCTTTTGTCAATTCTTACACATATATGTTGCAACCCTCCCCTCCCCCTCCCCCCCCCATCCCTGCCTCTCACCCCATCACCACACCCACCACGCCCCACACTTGAATTTTTTTATTTTTTTTTTACATATTTCTGTGTTGCTTTTGTCAATTCTTACACATATATGTTGCAACCCTCCCCGCCCCCTCCCCCCCCATCCCCGCCTCTCACCCCATCACCACACCAACCACGCCCCACACTTGAATTTTTTTTTTACATATTTCTGTGTTGTTTTAGTCAATTCTTACACATATGTGTTGCAACCCTCCCTGCACCCACCGGCCCACCCCCACGCCTCTCACCCCATCACCTCCCCACCCCCATCCCGCCCAAGACTTGAAACATTTTTTTTTTTTTTTTTTTTTTTACATATTTCTGTGTTGCTTTTGTCAGTTCTTATACATGTATGTTGCAACCCTCCCCGCTTGCCCCCCCCCCCCCCCCCCCCCCACTTGATTTTTTTTTTTACATATTTCTGTGTTGCTTTTAACAATTCTGACACTTATATGTTTTAACACCCCCTCACCCCATCCCCCCATCCCGCCCCACACTTGGAACTTTGTTTTTGTTTTGTTTTTACATATTTCTGTGTTGCTTTTATCAATTCTGACACTTAATGTTTTAACCCCCCCTCAGCCCATCCTCCCATCCCGCCCCACACTTGGAACTTTGTTTTTGTTTTTGTTTACATATTTCTTTGTTGTTTTAGCAATTCTTACACACATGTGTTGCCACCCCCCCCCCTCCCCCTTCCAACCCACTCCCCCCTCTCCCACCCCCCCCACTTGAAACTTTTTTCTTTGTTGTTTTAGTCAATTCTTACACATATATGTTGCACCCTCTCCCCCAGCTCTCCCCCACCCCCCATCCCCTACCCCCACTTGAAACTTTTTTTTTTTTTACATATTTCTGTGTTACTTTTGTCAATTATTACACATATATGTTGCCCCCTCCCCCCTCCTACCCCCACCTCTCTGTCCCCCCCCCCCACCCACCCCACCTCCTACACCACACTAGAACTTTTTTTTTACATATTTCTTTGCTGTTTTAGTCAATTCTTACACCAATTCTTACACATATATGTTGCACCCCCCCCCCCCCCCCCCCCCCCCCCAACTCACCCCCTGCCTCTCACCCCACCCCACTTGAATTATTATTATTATTTTTTACATATTTCTTTGTTGTTTTAGTCAATTCTTACACTTGTTGCCCTCCCCACCCCACACCTCTACCCCATCCCACTCAAACTCGATTTTTAAAAAATATTTTTGTGTTGTTTTGGTGAATTATTACATAGCTTCTTACACATATATGTTCCTCTCAACACCCCCACTCCCCCCACCATCCACCCCCGCCTCTCTCCCACCCCCACCCTGCACCCCACTCAAAACTCGATATATTTTTTTTTTAAATATTTTTTTTACATATTTCTGTGTAGTTTTGGTCAATTCTTACACATAGTTATGTTGTGCTCCCAACCCCACCCCACATTGTTGTAGCCTTGTTTTCTGATGGTATATACTAGCTATAAATTTATTATTCTCCGAAAAATCGAATAGTCGAGCTGCGCTGTTCTCCGACAGCTCTTGTTATTAAACTTCTCATGGATATCCTTAGATCAATAGCTTTCAAGTTTGTTAAAATTAGGTCAACCTGACATCCAAGATGGCTTCCATTATTATAAATGGTCAAAAATGTTTTGCTTAAAAACAGATTTTAACATGTTTTCTTTATTAATGATGGCCAACTGGGGGAAATTTGATCCTTCTCCAGGGAGTCACAAATTATACAGTGATTAGTCTTCACATATTAGTGGGGTACAACACACAATTTCAGGAAGTGTGGGAAAAGCTAAAAAAAACAACAATTGATGAAACTGGATTTTGGAAATCGATGGCTTGGAAGCTTTTTGGGAAGTGGGGAGAAAAGAAGGAACAAATTGGGATGTTTGAAATTCAGACCGAGTTTCCCTACTCACGTGTGTTAGATATTTATGATTATGACAGTGTTTGCTTGTTATATGCATGCATAATACATTTTATTAAATAAAGATTTAAAATGTCTATTTCAGTCCCGAAAGTTTTTCAGTCAAGGGGTAGACATATATTTTTGCCATACATTAATGCACTACAGGTAGAGATCTATGATGGAATAATATTGTGTGAACTAAAAAAAAGTGGGGCTCAAACATTCTTGAACTTCCTTCTTGCTCTAAGGAACAAGAGAAAATTGGATACACAATGTTAGTCATCCTGCTCAAAAATGTACATGTCTTGACATATGAACTCATTTGAATAAAATAAAATATTTAGATGTTATTTTGCTGAGATTAAAATACTTTATTAATGTTTGTATTAAAGGAACTGGAGGTGATCTGGAAGCATGACTGTGAAACTGATGCGTTTCAAACCATTCTAATGTGTTTCAGTTTCTTATCGAACGTGCATATTCACTAAACTAGGCCCCATATTGAACGTGCATATTCACTAAACTAGGCCCCATATTGAACGTGCATATTGACTAAACTAGGCCCCATATTGAACGTGCATACTGACTAAACTAGGCCCCATATTGAACGTGCATATTCACTAAACTAGGCCCCGTATTGAACGTGCATATTCACTAAACTAGGCCCCATATTGAACATGCATATTGACTAAACTAGGCCCCATATTGAACGTGCATATTGACTAAACTAGGCCCCATATTGAACGTGCATACTGACTAAACTAGGCCCCATATTGAATGTGCATATTCACTAAACTAGGCCCTGTATTGAACGTGCATATTCACTAAACTAGGCCCCATATTGAACGTGCATGTTCACTAAACTAGGCCCCATAATCCTTATGATTTAGTTATTGTTAATGCAATGGTTTGTTTTGGAAAACTAGATGACACGGCTGGTAATGGCAATTGTTGATAATGGCACACCTAGTGCCGTAATGGCACGAGGGCCATGCACTAGGTATGCCATTATCGACAAAAGGCACACAACGGCCGTATATTTGCCTTTTTATTACATACCTAACTATAAATGGAGAAGAAGAATAAGAACAAACAGTGCATTTTTATGACAAAATACGTCGACATGTTTACTAAACGGTGTACATTAAACATGCAAGTAGCATAAGATGCAAACAATTATTTGGCAAATAAATACATTACATTAAATTAATAATTTACGTTAAGTTAGTTTTCTCCTATGTCTTTCGCTTTTATGATGTATATCAAAGCTCCAAATGTTTATTTACTAGTCTTGAAAATTGCAGTTGAGATTTCAACGTCCGCTCCTCAGCCATAGCGCGCCAATATGACGTATTTGTATTGGTTGATGACGTTGACTTCTTCGCGTGCGGACAGTCTGTTGCTACTGTGCCGATTATGGATTATGGATTTAGAAACAGGACTGATAATCATTGTTTTTCTACTAAAATGTGTTACTATTTATAGTACGGTATGTAATAATATTAATTCATGTGATACACTATTTGAATTATATGTAAAACTGTTAGCAATATAAATCCCTTTAAATTAGTTTATGATTTAGCAACAAAAACCAACAGAGTTGTCAAGTTTTTCTGACCAAACATTTTCATAAACATTAATTAAACTGAAGATAACATTCGGCTTTATTTAATGCATGTTTATATTTCATATGAAACTGGGGAGCGTCCGTGGCCGAGTGGTTAACGTCTCTGACTTGAAATCACTTGCCCCTCACCGCTGTAGGTTCGATCCCTCAGGGGCCTAGGAATCTTTATGTGAGGAAGCTATCCAGCTGGCTTGCGGAACGTCGGTGGTTCTACCCAGGTGCCCGCCCGTGCACGAAAATTGCCCGGAGGTGCACCTGGGGTCTTCCTCCACCAATGGAAGCTGGAAAGTCGCCATATGACCTAAGCTGTTGGTGCGACTATAAAATCCAATTCAATCAATCAATCATAAGAAACTGAAGCACCTTATGATGGTTTTCATTTGTATTTGGATTGACACCAACCACGCTTCCAGAATGCCTCCAGGCCCTCTAAGCAAAGTTATCACGTGCTTCTGTCGTGTCGATGGATATTTTCCTTAAAAAGCATTACTGCATTAGTCTTTAGGACAGGTACACAAAAAAGATTTCCCATCCTCAAAAGTACATTTATCAAAACGAGCAGAGCGGATAAGTGGAATTTTTGAGCCCTGAAAAAATAGATGCAGCTTTTGAGTAGGATCATTACATGCAAATCAGCATAAACACATTATAGTTTGCTTTTTGTCATGATTTGAGACAAATATATTGCTTTTCCATCTATATCAATATTCATTTTTCATGTTTAGTTAAGATTCTTGAAAAATAAAAGTACTTAGAATGTTTAAATAACATAGAATGCATCTTAACTAACTACAAAGCAAATCGTAAAGAATGAAATTATTTCTGGTAAATCTGCAAATTCGTCTTTGACAAGCAGATGAAGACCTTCCAGTGAAAGATGGGAAAGTCAAGTAAGTGTCCAAAACAGTTGCAAAAATTGAGATTGTCCAAACTGAAGATTTTGTTTTGGGATTGATGCAGGCGTTCTTGCAAATGGGAGATTTAGTGTGATAACTTAAATTTGGGGAAGCATTTATTTTGATTTGAAATCATAAAGGACTAATGATATAGATATGGCTACTCTGAAGATTAAAAAAAAATACTGGTTTTTCAAAGGCGTTTCTTTGTGAAAGTCGGTATAAAACAATCCGATAAATACACTTTTTCATGGCTATAGTATATGTTTAAGCGTTAGAAAACGGGTGATATAATGCCGGTAAAAACACCAAAAATCTTCACTGACAGTTAAAATGTATGCATTCTATGTCACGTGTTGTGTGGCTTTCTGTTTCACGTGTTGTGTGGCTTGACGTTAAAATCACTTTACTACAGATTGTTTTTCGCTGGAGCCACACTCAGTTTTTTCTGCCCCACTCAAGTAGAACCTGAAACATTACAGCAATGATGATGAAGACCTTTAATGAACATGGCAAAAATGACAACATGAACATATGACTTCGGGCTGTGGGTGGGGGGGGGGGGATCCTATTGCAACGATCTCAGACAAGTTAAAAAATGACCAAAATTAAGTGCCTTACTGAGTAATTGCCTTTGATTATCGAAATATACAATTTTTTTAGTGTTTCCATAATAACTTCGAATAAATGGGATTTGATTTTTACCACATGTTTGGTTTGAAGGCTAATGTCAATAAGGTCTCGATAGAGCTTGACAATGAGCGCAGTTGACGATTGGCTTACTGAGTTATTGGCCTTGATTATTGAAAATACGGATATTTCAGACTGAGTATACAATAACTTGAGTACACGGGTTCTTGGTGATAATTATGTTTTATATTGTGCTTTTCTATTTTGTGGGTGAAGGTCCTGGAGAAATGAACAGCAAAAAGAATCAGCTCACCAGCGTTCTTAAAAACTTGGTAAGATGATTGTTTGCACCTACACAATTACTTACTTTATTGTGTCGCATGGCAGACATTTAGGGATCACTTTGTCCATCGTCATCCGTCCGTCCGTCGTCCGTCCATCACACTTTAACCTGCAACCTAACATTGGCCATAACTTGAAAAGTATTTAACATAATGTTCATGAAACTTCGCACAAAGCTTCATCTTAACCTAAGGAATGTTGTTACACATGTCCAATAACTTGACTTTCATTTT